>CM037878.1:80442627-80507627 GCA_021292165.1 Shinisaurus crocodilurus
AAGGTAAAACATGCCCATGTCTCAGTGGGATACATTCCAAGCAAATGGAACTTGCCAGAGGGATATGCTGAGCATAGTTTAGTAAGGCCACACTAATGGCTAAGTGCATTGTTCTGCAAAACTGGAAAGCAAATAAAGCCTCACATATACACAGTTTCTTTCAAGTTGTGTTGACCTTAGCCACCCATGAAAACACACAAACTTACAAAAAGAAAGTAAATTCCAATTAATATGGGAGAATTTTCTTAAATTATATTCAGAGTAACATGACCCACCACAAGCCCAGTGCAGGCCCATAGTGAATGATGCTGAACCTTATCATCCCAGTAATTTGTACTTCTTGGTAATTACACTGGGAGCTGGGAACAGGTTTACTTTTGAATAAGCAATGGCTAGAACACTGCCTGCATCAATGTTTTCTTTTATATATCTGTAATTGTGTGGGGAATATATTCATTTAAAAAAAAAATTAATGTTGAATATTCAGGGAAGAGATCTGGAATATTCCTGGTTGGAGGAGAATGAGAGGCAGTGTGGTGCAGTGGTTAGAACAGGGGTAGGCAACATGGCATTCGTGGGCACCAAGGCACCTCTGGATGCCTTTCTTGGTGCTTGGTGTCCTACCCCTTCCATTAAAAAACAAAACAAAACAGATTTTCTTATCAGCAGCTGGGATCACTTCAAAGCAAAGCGAGGGCCTCCAGCAGCTGCCATCTTCATTTCCTATTGATGCCTCTGGACTACAGGACAGTTTCTCAAATTTCCAAATTTGCCCATGGGCCCACAAATGTTCCCTACCCCTGGGTTAGAGTGTCAGACTAGGACCTGGAGATCCAGGTTGAAAACCCCACTTAGCCATGAACCTCACTGGGTGACCTCCTCTTCTCTCAGCCCAACCTACCTCACAGGATTGTAGTGAGATTAAAATGGTGGGTGCGTGGGACAAGGACCATGTATGCTAGCTTAACCTCCTTGGAGGAAAGGTGGGAAAGAAATGTACCAAATACATACATACATACATACATAAATAAATAAATAATCAAGCTTTTCTTCTGCCAATGGTGATGCTCCATTGAGCAGACAAGCCCCTTCGCATGCCCAGGAACAATATAATACTCCTCCCGCATGCATGGACAAAGGGAAAAGAAAAAGCATGCCACCTGTAGGAGTGCTGGAAAAGGCAGAGCACACATGACAGCTGCATTGTAAGCGATGGACATCCAGAGGGCCCCAAACAGAGTGTGGGTATCCTGATACATCTCATTGTGAGTCTGGAGCAATTCTTTGAAGGAAAAGGGCTAGCTGCAGATATTGCTTCTCAGACATGGCCAATAGATATACACCCCCACAGTTAAGATGCAAGATAATATGGGGGGAAATGAATTCTGCTCTGAGGGAGAAATGAAAGGGTGAAATTAAATGGATTCCAAGGTGCTGGTTATTAACTGGCTTGGGACCAGGAAAATGGAAGGACCACTTCCTCCCGCATGAATCTGCCCATCAATTGCAGTCAACTTTGGAGGCTCTGCTCTGCATTCTTCTGCCAAAGGAGATGCATGCGGTGGGGATGAGGGGCAGCTCCTTTTCTGTGACAGTGCCCTGAAGAGGGAACCCCTCCCAAGGGAGGCTAGACTGGCCCCTTCTCTGATGTCATTTAGGTCTGCAGTTAAGATGTTCTTATTCTGCCGGGCTTTTGGTACATTTAAATATTGCTGACAATTGATCTGTTTTACCTGTTTTTATTCTGGCTTTTTAAAACAATGCTCTCCAATTTTAATTGTATTCAGATTCTAATTGTAGTAAACCACCTTGTGTGTGTGTGTGTGTGTGAGAGAGAGAGAGAGAGAGAGAGAGTGAGCGAGAGCTTTTAATGTTTGTATAAAATAAGTAAATACATTTCAAATATATTTGCAATGGACTATAAAGTATTAGGCAGACAGCCTTCCCATATTAGCCTCCTTTCCTGCTACACATAAATGTAGAGAATTGGGCAGGTATTGACAAAATCAGAATTCGTTGCATCCCTGTTCCCTAATTACACTGGTGACAGCAGAAGACAAAGAATATACGTGAGATGTAAGCTAGGTGTTAAATCATAACAACATGTGTTCTCGCTTATGCCCCTCTCCTATATGTGATATGAAAAAAGTCCCACTAATTAAGGTTACTTTGTCAGGCTGATTGGTAATTACTAGAGCAAACCTCCTAACCTTATGGCCTCAACAGTAAAAGGTCAAAAATAATGGTGTTGTCCTTTGGTGATTAACGATGACTAGATGGGAAAGGCAAAATAAAACATGGCAACTTAAGACAGAGGCATTTTGAAGTTTCTCTCCCCACTCTGTATAATGCTCCTTAAACAGCACTGCTTAGATTCCGATCCATTCACCTTGAAGGCCACCTTCTGCGTTTAATCTCTCTGTATCCACTCGCCTACGCTGATTCCAGCAGAGTGTCACCACAGCTAAATAAGATAAGAGCTTCATTGTGGCCTCCCTGCTTTTGGGGTCAATGGAAAGTTTCTCTGGATGCATCATTCAAAAATAATAGATATCTTTACATGATAGATTAGTTAGGGAAGCTGACTTTTTCCTCCTCTGAACAAGCTTAAGGAGTTATTTGAGATTCTGATGAAGTGAAGGACTGGCATGTTGAATATATATTTCCAAGGCAATGCATGACTATTTCAAAGAATTCTTACAACATGGCGCTTACTCTTATAATACAAGCCTGTTCTTTTTGTTGATCCAACAAGAAATAAGCATTTAAAGCAACTGCTATGAAAAACCAATGACACATAGAAGACCTATTAGCACTCCATCAAATTAACAATATAGTTTATATTCCCTTGAGTGTCTTGCGTCTCTCTCTCTGTGTGTGTTTAACAATATTGGCTTATTCAATCCTGCATTAATAAGGTGGAATTCTGCCAAAAGTATGCAAATTTAAATCCACTGGACCTGCCTTGCTCAATAAAGATATTAAATGAACCATCACTTTTTTATTCTAGAAGATTATTACTTTATAGTTTATATTAAAAACAAGTACATTTTTTACCACACAGAACTTGTGAACTAGCTTGTGCAAAGCATTAATGGCAATATGAAAACCAGGTTTTGAACTCCATATATCTGAATGTTCATTGTGAATGTATAAGAACATAAGAAGAGCCATGCTGGATCGGACCAAAGGTCAATCTGGACCAGCATTCTGTTTGCACAGTGGCCAACAACGAGATGTTGGGTACAAGGGTAATACAGTAATACCTTGGATTACGAGCATAATTTATTTATTTATTTATTATATTTATCAATCGCCCATCTGGCCGGTCACCCGGCCACCCTGGGCGATGTACAATTAAAATACAATAAAACACAATAAAACATAATAATTAAAACAATATAAAAAATTCTCATTAAAAACCTAACCCACCCCATATTCCCGCCTGAACAGCCATGTTTTTAATGCACGGCGGAAGCTCATCACAGAGGGGGCATGGCGAAGGTCACTAGGGAGGGAGTTCCATAATGTGGGGGCCGCCACAGAGAAGGCCCTCTTCCTAGTCCCCACCAGCCTGGCTGCTCTGGCTGATGGGATAAGGAGAAGGCCGTCCGTGGCAGACCTTGTTGAGCGGCCTACTTGATGTTGCTGGAGGCGCTCCTTGAGATAAGCTGGGCCGGAGCCGTGTAGGGTTTTAAAGGTCAAAACCAACACCTTGAATTCGGCTCGGCAAGCAACTGGTAGCCAGTGCAACTCATTAAGCACTGGCGTGATGTGATCACGCCGGCGGCTGCCCTTAATCAGGCGAGCCGCCGCGTTCTGTACCAGCTGAAGCTTCCGGACCGTCTTCAAGGGTAACCCCACGTAGAGCGCATTACAGTAGTCTAGGCGAGAGGAGACCAAGGCATGAACCACTGATGGGAGCAGGTGATTAGGAAGGTAGGGGCGCAGCTGCCGTATCAGATGGAGTTGATACAGCGCCGCCCGGCTCACAGCTGCCACCTGAGCCTCCATGGACAGCTGGGAGTCTAGAATGACCCCCAAGCTGCGGACCTGGTCCTTCAGGGGTAGATGTACCCCATTCAGCACCAGGTCAACATCCCCTAACCTTCCCTTGTCCCCCACCAGAAGTACCTCGGTCTTGTCGGGGTTCAGTTTCAGCATTCGTTCCAGAACCATGCTCGTGATCCAAAATACTCGTACATCAAAGCGAGTTTCCCCATTAGAAATAATGGGAACTCAGATGATTTGTTCCACAACCATTTAATCACTGCTTTGCCCCATGAAGGGAGCCGGCAAAGCAGTGATTAAATGGATGTGGAATGAATCAGTGGAGTTCCCATTATTTCTAATGGGGAAACTTGCTTTGATGCGCTGGCTCCCGGGGTCCTGGCCGCGCCTCGCCTGCCTCCACTCACTCTGCCAGGAGTGGACAGGAGACGGGGGCTTCCCTGGAGGCGCGGCGCGGCCAGGCTTGGCCGCCACCTTGCGCTGCTGCGCCGGCCGGCCGAGAGTCCAGGAGGTGAAGGCTTCCCATGAGGCGAGGCGCGGCGCAGCCGGGCTCGCCCACCGCCTCGCGCTGCTTTGCCAGCCGGCCGAGAGTCCAGGAGGCGGGGGCTTCCCGCGAGGCTCGCCCGGGCTTGCCCACCGCCTCGCGCTGCTGCGCCGGCCGGCCGAGTGCCCAGGAGGTGCATCTCCCTGCCAGGGAGCCGGCAAGTGCTTTGCCGGCTCCCGGAGAGATGCGTGGAGCCGCTCCCGCTGCTTCCTACCATTCTAAACAAGCGGCAGCTCGCCTCTCCGCTGTGAGCCGCCCGCGCTGCGGGCGCCGGTCCCGTCGCGTCACTTCCGGATGCGACGGGACCAGCGCTGGCAGCGCGGGGGCTCGCTGCGGAGAAGCAAGCCGCCGCTTGAAAATACGTAAAAGGGAGCCACATACAGTACCTAGAAGAAAAGGGAGCCGCTTTTCCAGCGGCAGCTCGCCTCTCCGCTGTGAGCTGCCCGCGCTGCTGGCGCCGGTCCCGTCCCGTCACTTCCGGATGCGACGGGACCGGCGCTGGCAGCGCGGGGGCTCGCTGCGGAGAGGCGAGCCGCCGCTTGAAAACAAAAGGGAGCCACATATTGTACCTATAGTAGAAGAGAAAAGGGAGCCGCTTCAGGATGCGACCCAGGTATGGCAGTGTGGGCGGCTCGCCGCAGAGAGGCAAGCTGCCGCTGGAAAAGAAAAGGTGGGGAGCGGTGGGAGCGCCTCCACGCATGGAGGCGGCAGTGCTTTTCCGGCTCCCTGGCAGGGAGCCGCGGAGGCCAGGCGTGGGCGCTCACTCTGCGCCGGCTCCCGGGCGGCTCCACGTAGCGTGGAGCCGCCCAGAGCCAGCAGCGAGTAACCCAGTGTGCTTGTTTTTCAAGACCTCGCTCGTTCAGCGAGTCAAAGTTTTTAAAAAATTTTTGCTCGTCTTTCAAAATGCTCGCACACCGGGTTACTCGTAATCCAAGGTATTACTGTATCCCTCTCCTGCTATTGTTCCCCAGTGACTGGTATAAAGAGGCATGGTGCCTCTGGTCCTGGAGATGTTATATAGTCATCATGACTATTAACCACATTACCCTCCATAAATTTATCTAATCCTCCTTTTAAAGCTGACTAGGTTGGTAGTTATGCCACATCTTGTGGAAGTGAGTTCCATAGTTTAATTATGTGTTGTGTGAAGAACTATTTCCTTTTGTCTGACTGTCCTGAATCTCTCACCCTTCCACTTTATTGGATGACCACAGGTTCTAGTATTATGAGAGAGGGAGAAAAACATCTGTGTACCAACTTTCTCTCCACCCATGCATACTTTTAAACATAATTGTATCATATATGAAAACCAGTTCCATTAGCTGGTCTGTGACAGCCATTTCATATATCCCAGGAAAGTTTTAAATCATGTGAATACAATATTTACCACAAGAGTATCTGATGATAAACATCTAAATTGATGGGCGGAGTGAGCCTATGGCCCTTAGACAGAGTCTAGAGGGCCATGGAATCATTCGGATTCCCAGCTCTGAGGTTAGAAAAGAGCTCTGACCTCAGAGCTGAGGATCTGCACTCGGATCCTGCCACTACCCCCACAGCCAGTGCGAAAAGACTCACATCAGCTGCATTTCCGAGATTGTAAGAGCGACCCTGGAGAAGGGGTGAAGAGGGCGTTCTGGGGGCTGGGGAGGGGAGAAGACCAGGTCCACCAGGATACGACATATCCTGGCAGTGCTCCAGCCTCCTTCCCTCCCTGTCAGAAGTGGCTCAGCTAGATGGGCAAAATCGGGCAGGATTTGCAGGGCGGAAGGAGCACAGAGGCAAAGATTGCCTCTGCGCTCCTCCCACCCTACATAGGATGCCTGTAATCCTCCAAGTTTGGAGGACTATGGGCAGCCATTGGATTGCTCCCTAACTGGCTGGTGTAAATTGGCCCTTAATGAAAAAGGGAAATAACTGTAGGTGTGTGGATGTTGGATTTTTTGGGCAGTTTCCCTATGCCTCTAAATGCTAAATTATAGATTTTATCATAAACAGTAATTCTTTTTCTACACTCCAGGGACTTTAAAAAAAAACCCCATACCTATGTCTACATATCATCTGCTTAAATGCTTATTTCTTATAATAGAGAAACATAAGTTGTACAGCCAAACAGCAGTGGCCCTGAATACTGGGGCATCATTTTTTATTAGTTGCAGATAAAATAGCTATAACACAGACATTTTTTATTTATTTTTTGCATCTAGTGCACTAACCAGCTGTAACCCAGTGTTCTATGCCCATTGGTACCAATTGCTCATTAAATGGTCCCCTGAGATCTTAGTAAAACATCTTTGAATGTATCTTTGGGGACAGGCTAGAGAAAGTGAGATAATTAGCAATCTATTTCCCTTTGAAACTATGGAGTCATTGCTGAATCACGGCTATTATAGATTTCATAGATTTCATTGCGCTCTCTCATCAGAATCTAACTGATTATGTGATGAGTTTACTGTGCGAGACTTTAAGGCTACATGATGCATTGCAAACATAAACATACACATCCGCACAAAGATGCACATTAAAAAAAAGTGGATAAAAGCCCACATTTATTAATTTATTTATTTTATTCATACCCACCTTTCTGGCAAAAAGTGGTGCTCAATGCAACTGACAATAAAATCCAGATTAGGATGTCATAGGATCATAGAGTTGAAAGGAGCCTACAAGACCATTGAGTCCAACCCCCTGCTCAATGCAGGAAACTAGAGAAGGGGGTCTCCCATCCAAGTAATAACCAGGCCTGACCCTGCTTAGCTTTCCATGCTCAGACAAGCTAACATAAAAACAAATAAATTAAAAACACAATTAAAAACACAACATTAAAATTAAAATTCCTTCACATAGAAGGAATTAGATGAATTTCAATTTGGGCAATGGGTTTTCATTGGAAATTGATCATTGGGTATGATGGGGGTGGGGACAGAAAATCAAAGTTACCATTGGAATTTCTTCAATAGTTTTTTTCAAATCCCTAGCAAGGACTGATTAATGGATTGGTATTGATTTTGATGGTCGCTACAGAGAAATCCAAACTCAAATACAATAGCCATCATTTTTAGTAGGTATATTGTTACAAATAAATATTTTCTGCTTTTGAAGGCATTTTAGTTTTTTCTCATCTCAAAATCTGCTTTAGTGTTTATTCAAGCACTCAGGGTTATGCAAAAATGAATTGTGTGTCTGCTTACAGTACTAGATCAGCAGCATTATCAGTGCTGATATATGGGGATAATGCCATAGTATCAGCCTATAGTATAGCTGTAGCAAGCTAATGGAGCACATAACAATACATTTCTTGATAGTGGCTCCAAAGAGACATGAATCTATGGCAGATGAAGAGACTGAGGTAGCAAATTTACCTATATGATTTATCTGAGGCCAGTATTTACCTGCAGAGTCCAGAACAATTCTGCATTTCATCAAATATATGTACCCACCTTTGACAATTTTGGTTCTATTTAAAGTGGAAATGCATACTGAGGTTGGTAGATACTGTGCCTGGGGTGTATGATTGACAGCTGGAGTGAATGGAATGTTCGGATGGAGTTTGCATGTGATTGGCTGGGAGGGAGTGGCTGGATTTTTTTTTAAAAGGTAAAAAGGGTTAAAAGTGGGAGAGGACCGCTAGAGAGAGGGAGGGTTGGATTTGGAAGGAGGGAGGTGGGAGGTAAGGAGATAGGAAGGTATTAGAGATAGGACTGTTAGAAGAGTGAAAGTGCTATAAAAAGACAAATATAATTTGCTTACCTGTTATTGCCTGAGACCTATATGTAATCCCTGAATATCTTATGTTCCCTGACCCTGATATCCTACCTGTGTTCCCAAAATAAACCTTGGTTTTTTGTTTTTTGTTTTTGTTCAAAAGAGCCTGCTTTCTATTTATATCCATAGATAAGGCTTTAGTTAACCCCACGTGCCTTGCAAGGGTCACACACTACTTATGGGTTTGGTGGCAGCAGAAACCAGTATTCAAAAAGGTGGCAACATATCTGAAGGGTACAACCCACAATAGGTGGGAAAAATAAGAGGGAAAGAGCAGTATCTATTGAGTTTACCAGGCTGGGTGGCAGGAAAGCCCAGGCGGTGGTAGTCATCCCAATAGCAGTGTGGTGATAGGCACTGGCTATTTGGGAGGTGCACCTGGGTGGATCCTGAGGGGAGACAGGGGTCCTCGGTCACTAGGTGAGGTGGAAACACCCCACTTGTGTATAGGATATGGGGTGGTCATTGCACCACCTTTTGGGTCCAGTGATCTAAAAGGCCACACCTGTCTCAGAGAGAGAAATAGGCTTCATAAAAAGTATCAATAACTGTGCTGAACTTCTGGCTGGGGAGAAGCTGGACTTAGCTGAACATGTTCTGGTAATTCCATGAGATCATTTGAATATAGAAAATTATTCTACATATAGTTACACAGGGTGAGATCTTGGTTCATTAATCCCAATCGAAATATTGCCACCATAGTTGGAATTTAATCCACTGAAAACACTGGAGACAATTTTGTGGCTTGTTATACCTTCCATTTTTAAAAAAGAGAACTTTCACAGAATAACATTAAAACAGCTTAATGGGCCAACTGCTTCAGTCAGCTCCATCAAACGGCAAAACTTTTATTTGATACCAACAAACCTTTCCTTTAAAGTATTTTTGGGACATAGATATTGTTTCCCTATTGAGCATATCTACAAAGATTAATTCTGTAGACAAGACCTAGTTCTGCTTGATGCTGAATGGCAGCTTATTAGAGAGAATTTGCCAAGTGGTTTCAAAGCTTATTAAAATTGCTGAGAGTTCAGGTGCTCAGTAACCTTCAGAAGTGACTGGCTTCTTGCATGGCCAAATCCTAAAACAAGATATCCAGTTACAGCCTAAAATAAATGCGGGCCTTTGAAACATCTAAAAAGTGCTGCTGCGAAACTCATCAGTGTTGGTTAACAAGGTGGCAGTTGTATGATTCATCCCCAGGTGACAGATGGCTAACCTGCCCAGAGGTTAGATGAGTTAAAAGGTTTCAGTAGCATCTGAATATCAGTCATTATGGCAGAGGTCAGTGCTGTGAAATAAAAGGATGGGATCTTTTCATGGTGATGTCTTTATACTTTTGTTTTCTGTGGGTGGTTTTGGGTTGTTCTTTGGTGGAATAAATGCAGCCCAGAAGAGAGAAAACTATGGAGGGGCTGATTCGCACATGCATTTGTATCAGTCAATCTCTCATCACTGATTCGCACATGCATTTGTATCAGTCAATCCCTCATCACTTGATGGTTCACAGTTTAATGTGTGAACTAACTCTGTTGAAACATATTGTGTTTGATGTGATATCAGGAGAAATGAGAGTTCTTTCTCTGATGACCTGTGATGGCAGTTTCACACATGCAAGTCATCACTGGATGAGTCATCACCTACAGTCATCAAGTGACAAGCTACATTTTATGAACTCCTCACAAGTCAATCTTTATGGTAGCATTTAGTATAGAATGTCAAAAATGATCACACTATTGTGATGTAAAAATACAACCTGAAGTATAATTTTGTTTGATATAAAGTATTACAGCTGTGCTGATTCCTAAGAATGAATATGAACCACAGTGGATCTTGGAAACAAAGTAATAATAAACTGAAGAATGTCCCTGAGCATGTTTAGAATAGAGATGGGGCAACCTTACTCTGCCAAGATGTCTGGAATTAGGGGACAGGGCTTCTAGGCAGGGCCAGCTTGAGGTTAAAGGGACCCTCCAGCAAAGTGCCCTGTGGTGCCCCCTTTGCCAGTGGGTCCTTCCACCCGATGGCTTGCTCCCCTAGCTCCCTGCTCACTCCCCCAGCCATGGGTTTACCTGGCAGCAGCTTCTGGATCTGGGAAGCTGCCTGTCATATTAAATTTCCATAATTCTCCAGAGTGATGCAATGTTGGGTGCTCCATGGCATTGTGGAATTCAAAATGGTGGGTGGTTTCCAAGTTAATGCTGCCAGATAACTCCACAACTGGGGGAACCAGGACCTAAGTGTCATTTCAAAACATGCATGGTGGCAGTCTACCTCTTGAAGATAAACAAAAGGTGTATGGCAGCCTGTTCTAACTCACAGGGTTGGAGGTGCAGACTCCTGTTTGTCACAGTACTGAACAATAGTCATGCTGATACTGGGACTCAGGAGATCCGGGTTCTAGTCCCTGCTCAGCCATGAAACTCACTGGGTGACTTTGGGCCGGTCACTGACTCTCAGTCTAACTTACCTCACAGGGTTGTTGTGAGGATAAAATGGAGAGGAGGAGGAGGATTATGTAAGCTGCCTTGGGTTCCTTGCAGGAAAAAAGGTGGGGTATAAATATAATAAATAAATAAATAAATAAAATATTTCATTTATTACAAGTCTATACCACCCAATAGCCAAAGCTCTCAGGATGGTTTGCAAAAATTAAAACTCCACAAATATTAAACTATTAACATACAAAAATATGAAATCAATTTTAAACAATCAACAATTAAAATTCCAGGACCTGTTAAAAAGCCTTATCATATGCCTGGGAGTAGAGGAAAGTCTTAACCTGGCAGCAAAAAGATGGCAATGTTGGTGCAGGTGGACCATACTGGGGAGAGTGGTTCACAGTTGGGGGCCACCACCTAAAAAGGCCTCTCCCTTGTTGCCACCCTCCGAATGTCCCTCAGATGAGGCACTTGGAGGAGGGCCGAGGTGCTCCATCAGGTATTGAGGCCCCGAGACATGTAAGGCTTTATAAGTCAAACAGCACCTTGAAGTGGACTTGGAAATGTACAGGTGGCCTAGTGCAAATGATCCAGAATCAGTGCTGTATGTTCAGAGTTCCCTGCTATCAACATGGCCACCACAGTTTGCACAAGCTGCCGCTTCTGAACCATCTTCAAAGGAAGCCTCACGTAGATCACATTGCAGTAATCTAGCTATACATTCTTTAGTAAAATTAACACACATTTTTTAATAAAATCAATTGAAGGCATTTCAACCAACAGTTCTCAAGAATCATGATAAACAACCAAACAAAATCCTTTAAAAAAGCAACTCCCCACCAACCCCTCCCCCACAAACACAACACAAAACCAGTAAGATGAATGCTGTGGCCTAATTAAACAAATAATAACTAATGGATCCATGCATGCGAACTGATTCACATTAATTAAATTTGCATATGAGTAAAACAATAGTTCTTTCTGTTGGTTTAGGATCATGCCTGCACATTTCAGCAGGCACCAAAAGGCATCCCTCCTGAATGAAAGAGGTTATGCTTCTTCTAGGATGCTGCCTTCCATCTTACTTCTATTAAAAATAAAGAATGTTTTTTTAAAAAAACTAGCATCAGATTATTCAGATATTTTTTTTCATCAAATCAATTAATCAACTCAACACAGCAGCCCCAACAACGTTCAGAAACAAACCTTGACAGAATGAGACAACATCAAATAATCAAACACATTTAAATTGCAGTTGAGAGCCCAAAAATGTCAGGCTGCAATCCCATACCCTGCACATCACAATAAGCCACCCTGTGAATAAACCACTCCATCTGATACGGCAGCTGCGCCTCTACTTTCCTAATCACCTGCTCCCATCAGTGGTTCATACCTTGGTCTCCTCTCACCTAGATTACTGTAATGTGCTCTACGTGGGGTTACCCTGGAAGACGGTTCGGAAGCTACAGCTGGTACAGAATGCGGTGGCTCGCCTGGCTAAAGGCAGCCGCCGGCGAGATCACATCACACCAGGACCTGTTAAAAAGCCTTTAACAGCTCAAGGAGTTGCACTGGCTACCAGTTGCTTGCCAGGCTGAATTCAAGGTGTTGGTTTTGACCTTTAAAACCCTATACAGCTCCAGTCCAGCTTATCTCAAGGAGTGCCTCCAGCAACATCAAGTAGGCCGCTCAACAAGGTCTGCTACGGACGGCCTTCTCCTTGTCCCATCAGCCAGAGCAGCCAGGCTGGTGGGGACTAGGAAGAGGGTCTTTTCTGCGGCAGCCCCCCAGTTATGGAACTCCCTCCCCAGTGATCTTCGCCATGCCCCCTCCTTGATGAACTTCCACCGGGCTTTAAAAACATGGCTTTTCAGGCAGGAATATGGGGTGGGTTAGGATTTTTACTTTTTAAAAAAACTCATATTGTTTTAATTGTGTTTCAGTTGTGTTTTATTGTATTTTATCTTGACTGTACATCGCCCAGGGTGGCCGAGTGACCAGCCAGATGGGCGATTTAAATAAATAAATAAATAAATAAAATAAACTCACAATACACCTGACAGATGATTGGGCTTGCCATTGGTTGTTGTCCCCTTTCTTCCACCTCAGTTCTCCAGCTTACTCCAGCATATATCCCAGTGTCCTTTGCAGCAGAACCTGTTTTGTCTCCCTCTCCCTGCTCTGATCACTATCCCTTTTTGTTCACGACCATCATGTTTTTTTGGGTTTTTTTAGAGCCTCAAAAAAGCACAATTGGGGTCGTATTGGCAAAAGGGAGCCATGAAAAGTGTGTGTGTGTGTAGCCAATATCTCCCCTTTCTGGACTTGCTGGAGACTCATGTTGAATGGAAGTGTTGAATAAAAGCAGGACAGCGACAAGTGTCAATTCAACACTTAAAAGTGAGATGATTACCTTACAAAGTGAGAGATATTGTCATCCCCACTTTTTGGTGCATCAACTTCTCTTGCTTCCCTGCCCCCCTTTTTTCCTTTCCCTTAGTATTACCTTTCCCTGGTCCTCAGCAAGTGTGTGCAAATGTGCCTATATGCAGTCTCATCTTGTCAATTTCCTTGTATGTTACCTACTGAGCTTGTCTCCCTTTGTCAGCTGAAACTTACATTGACCAGGCAAGACTACACATATTGGTCAGCCATAAGTGCGCAAATGCGCACTTGTGAAAAACTGACCCCCAAAAATAAATTATGAAGACATTTGCACAATTTTCTGGGGCTGAAAAATGATGATGATGATGATGATGATGATGATGATACAACCCCATTTGCATACTCCTGAGGTACCAACTTTAAAAAAAAATAATGGTGGCAAATGAAAATGGGTCACAATTGGTGCAGGGAGGGGGCCGGGATGAGGAGACAAGATGGGTTCTGCCACGAAGGACACTGGGATACAGGCTGGACTAAAGGAGAAGGAGGGGGAGAACAAGCCACGGTAAGCCTGCTTGTCTGTCAGGTGTACTGTGGATTGTTCTGCAAACAACCCACACTGCATAGCTTATTCGCAGGGTGGTTTATCATGACATGCAAATGCAGCCAATGGGACTTACTTCTGAGTAGACATGTATAAGACTGCATTGTGAGAGAGCAAGAAAGGGGAATGATACTGATGTGAATGATGTAGCTATACAAGTAGTGGGCGAAGAGCACTGCATCCAGAAAGCACATATTGTATAGATTCAACCAGGCCAGGCTTGCTGATATGAAATGTAGCCACAGCGGGGCCAGTGTCAAGGGTAGGCATGATCAGGCACCTGTCAAGGGGCCACACCACAGCTGAGGTCCACTGACAGGAGCCCCCTGGACTTGCTCCTCCTCTTCACCATGGCAACCTGTTTGTTCACCCGCCTCTCGCTCTGGCCCAGACAACCGTGGTGGGAGCAGCAGATGCCACTGCCTACTTGCTCACTGGCTCTATGCCTGTCAAGGAAGCAAGTGGTAGCAACTATGAGAAAGAGGATGAGGAGCAACACAGCTAGTGACAATGGCAGGTAGTCTCACTGAGGGAGGGGGCCCATTGAGGGTGTCTTGCTGAGGGGCTGTCAAAAACCTGGAGTCAGCACTGAGACACAGGATCTGCATTGCAGCCTGGGTCCATAATCTTCATTACCTCCTTGTTCACAATGGTGCATGCCATCTCTCATTTTCTTTGCAGGTACCTATTAACTCTTCCTTCCCCTTAGTGACAATTCAGGCCCTTCTTAGACCTACAGCTTCTATCATACTGTGTGACAAAAACAATATTGCCTGATGACAATTGCTACCAGTGGACAAGAATGTGGTTGGGTACGTATCCAAAAATCAAAAACAACCCCCTCTTCTTCTTTTAATTCACTACCTTCCTGTGATAATTTATGAAGACAAATATTCAGAATGAACACAGGAGTGGGGAGGAGGAGACCCAGTGTGTTATAAATATACTTTTACTTCTCACAGGTTGGCAAGCATCCTAAATCTACCAGTATCTGAAATTCTGCCAACCTGTTCAGCACATCTGAATTTAAAACTAATCTCTTATTTACAATCAAAGGATCTGCAAAGCTGTTGCTTATAACACATCTTATTATTCTGCATTAAATATTGTTGTTGAAATTTGCATTTGCAAAGTCCAATTAGGATCTTTATTTAATAGAAATGAGCCATGCTATTTTGAAAATGAAAAGCAGCACTAAAGGACATAAATACAGTTATTAGTTGCATTCCTCTTTCTGCAGTTTCAGAGACTTCATTATTTTTGCACAAATGCCAGGATTTGTGTGTGTGTGTGTGTGTGTGTGTGAAAATTAAGTTTGTATGAGACTTGCCCAGTCTCTCTGAAGCTGTGATGACATTCACTTTGATTGCAAGTTACACCACATAAAAAAAGATATTATTCCTGAGAGAAGCGGTTAAACCTGATATGCCTATATTTATTTACATTTGCAATGTCTTTGCCATGTGTATAGTGATACAGTGAATTACTAACTTGTGGAATGAGTGAAAATAACGCATGCCTATGTTAAATGTCAGAGGAAATTGTAGCACTGATTAATAAGTAAAGAATATATAATTAGAAGGGGGGAAATAGGTCCGTTAAAAATGGCTGTGTGTGTGTCTCGCTCTAAATTCTCACTCAGTCTTGCACAGAATGAACAGATTAAAATGAAAGCAAGATGGGACATGTCAGGGAACCACTTTGCTCTTTTTTAGCCAAAGTATTCATATTTCAGAATAACTTCTTAATATTTCACTTGAAATGGACTATGGATGTTTCCAGCATTACCTGTTTTATTAGGATCTGGAATATGAAATAGATATGTTGTTCTGTTTTGCTTCAAGCCTATCAGCAGTGTGAATAAAATGACAACTCAAATTACTTCTTAAAAAAAACATAAAAATAATGACCTTCTGGCTTATTTTGTTTTGTGTTCATATTTTTAGGTTGGTTTTCATTGATCTTGAAATCTGTAGCAGAAGTGGGTTTGATGTAGTGGGTAGTCATAAAGACCGCTCAGTACTCAGATTCTAAAATGACTTAATAGACACCCTTTAAATGAAACCAGACAAGGACAAAACACCTTGAAATGAAAGATATCATAAGGACCAAAATATCTCCTATTAACAATAAAAGGAAATGATAACTTTATGAAGGACCATTTGTCTTTTTCGAAGGTGTGTCTGGGAAATAACTGGGATATTCTACAAGATAGGGCTGATTCAGAGTTTGTGTGGCAGATGCATTTTCAGGTGCACCTGTGTTTGCTACAGAAGACATGTGTCTGTTGCTGTGCTGTTTCCCAGTGCATGCCCAGCATATGTACCACAAGCACATATGCCCCAATCACACTGTACAGTTTTCACCAGGAGGCATGTGCCATGTACACCCGGGAAACTCGCCTATCACAAGAAGTGTGAATCTGGTAGTAGGGCTGATTTCCACATGTTCATCACTTGAGGACTACAACAGCATGACTTGCACATGTGAATGAGCCATTGCAGAACAAACACTGCTTGATAGAACCAGTTAGGACTTCTAATGGCAAGTGCTTTTAGGGGGGAAGAAAGGACCCTCCCCACACATTCAATAAATGTGCAAAGGAGGCCACCTGGTGCAAAGGAGGCCACCCTGTTCACCGCTGGAACCATATACCTACTCTTCTCCCTCCCTGAACATCCACCAGACGTTCATGAGAAGGACTTTTCCACATGTACATCTGTATGCATGGAGAGCTCCTACATGTGAGTGGGGACCCAGATTGGGCAGGATCCCTCATCACATGGGGGAACTCTCCATGTGTACATCTGTATATGTGGAGAGCTCCTCACAAACATCCAACAGACATTTGTCAGTGGAGGAGGGAGGTGGTGCATGGATGTAATGGTGGGTGACCCTGTACACCTCTAGTTCACATTTACAAGAAAAAGAACCACTTAAATGTATGTCACCTTGGAGGCTGGGGCACCTGCAGCTATGGTTTTCAGCAACCACATGTTTTGTGTGAAAATATTGCTGCTGGTAGATATCAATGATATACTTATTCCCAGATAGTAGTATCACTGGTGTAGAGCCAAATTACAATAAATGCAGCAGTTTCCATAGTTAACAAGCTCTTTTCTTCTGTATTCATTATTAGAAGGCAGCCCATAAGTATGTGTATCAAATGTGATTATGCTGTGGGTATTGTGGAATGACGTAGGGGTGCACACTGGTCTGGTTTAACACATGAATGCACATTTGGAAAGACAATGCTGATTCCATCAAAGGCCAATACCTGATCTTGGAGGTTTAGAGAAAAGTGGAACAAAATAAAATAATACACATAGACCTCTTAATCCAATAGAACACTGATGTGCATGGGGAGTCAAATTCCATTTTGGGCCTTATGGCTATCCATTGTGCCTTACAGTTCGGAATCTGATTACGATGGTTTCGCAATGTTCAGAAAATTCACTTTCCTTACAAATGGGCCAATCGGATTTGTGTTCCCAATTTCATCTGCAAATTCCATAAATCGATTGATGCATTAAATGGCCATTCCCCTTGGTTGTTTCTCAATAACTGGCACATTGCTAGGAATTGCACCTTAGTCCTGCACTGTAAATCAAGGAGTTAATCGCTCCCAAAGAACAACAACAAATCCAAAGGCATGATCGGGTTTTCATCAAAACCTTTGCTATGTTAGACATCTCAGTCAGCGATCATTATCCAAATTATGCAAGCCTGTTTCTTGAGCTGATTGGCAAGGGCTAGTCTCGCATCACTTTAATAATAGGAAAATAAAGTTGTATGGCAGACAGGACTCCCATGGGCCATCTACTACAACTGGCTACTGCCAAAGCAAGATCCAGCCACTCCAACAGTGGAGGAAGAAAAGAAGCAGCAGCAATGAATTACGGAAGAGGGGAGATATTTTAAACTGAGCCAGAAATTCAGGACAAAGAAGGAAATGGTTGATTGGACGGATGGAAAGCCAAGGCCACCTGCAATTTGGAAGCCCAGTAGGGACTTCTCCTAAGAGACCAGCCAAAAGGTACGGACTGTTAAGTTGTAGTTTGCTGGAGCTTATGGTACATATCATGATAGCACCTGACGGCTTTTCAGGCATTGTTATGCTAATCTCTAAAGCAGGGAACACAGAACAATTCTTCCCATTTTATAGATTGGAAGGGAAGAATGGAAGAGACTTCACCAAAGTGGATCGCCCTGAGAAACCAGGGCCAAAATTCATTTGGATGATGATGATCACATTTATTTTATTTTTATTGTTGCATTTATATTGTGCCTTTTTCCTCTTGCAAGGAATCCAAGGCAGCTTACGTGGTCCTCCTCGTCCTCCTCCTCCTCATTTTTATCCTCACAGCAAACCCGAGAGGTATGTTAGGCTGAGAGTCAGCAACTGGCCCAAAGTCACCCAGTGAGCTTCATGGCCAACTGGGGACTAGAACCTGGATCTCTCGAGTCCCAGCCCAACACTCTAACCACGACACCACACTGTTATGATATAACTATGATTCATGTCCTTTTGTATTAAGTTCAAAGGAAATTACTACACTGTAGTACTAGAAGTTTCAAGAAGATGATGCTTGTACTATATTTAATAGATGTACTTAGATGGTATGCGAAGGTATTTTTAGAAGCCATTTGATGCAAATTTTGGGTCATAGCAGCTCCTGGGGTGTGTGTCTTCCCCCACTCTAGATAACCTTCCCCATGTGTGGCCCCACACCAACTCCTTGTGACCCACAGCAGGCCTTGCCCAGCTGACTGCAGCTTACTAAGTATACTAGAGTAGTACCTCCTCTTTCTTATCATGCTTCCCCTACAGCAGCCTCCCCCAACTGGGTCCCCTCCAGATGTGTTGGACTACAACATGGAATGATGTGGAATTATAGTCCAACATAGCTGGAGGGCACCAGGTTGGGTGACGCTTCCCTTCAGAATTAGCTAGCAGGGAGTGAAGGAGAAGCTTCTAAAGACATGGCTCCCCTAGCCTGGGGTGGGCAACCTGTAGCCTTCCAGATGTTTTGGCCTACAACTGCTATCAGCCCTAGCCAATGGGAGTTGTAGGCCAAAACATATGGAGGGCCACAGGTTGCCCTGCCCTGCCCTAGCCAGAGCTGCATTCTGGGAATTCTCCCTGTCCCTGTGTCTTTCACCCTTCCAGAGATTCTGTGATCGTGCTCAAAGAACAATGCCAAGAAATAGACCAGAAACCCAAAGGGAGGGGGGTAGTACACACTGGAGTTTCGACAAACAGTCTTGGAATCCACTTCCCACGCAAAGTTGTTCTAATTTTGCCACCCAGTCGCTCTCTACTTTTCTCACTTCCCACTTGCTTTGACAACCATCTCGTATAAAGTTTAATTGCCTCTCACGAAGCCAAGCGCAAGGAGTGGCCCCTGCTATCTTTAGGGCTCCAGTGTGTCATTTACTACAAAGTCCCAGAATGGTTACCTTCTTCTTTGTAGGCTCCAGACCAAGCTGTTTTATAAGGCAATAATTTGTGCTATCAAAAAATTGCTTCAACAAACCACATCCAGATGTTACATTCAGCTGGTGAATAAAATCCTTTGCAATAATACTCCCTGTAGATTTTTTAAAACTTCTTTTTTGGTTGGCATTAAGAATGCTAAATTACACTTTCTTTGTTTCAATGTGCATATCTGTTACGTTTGTGCTAAAGAACTGCAGTATTTCAGTGTGATTTGCTAATGCTCAGAGTATCTTGGGCTGTCCAAAGCAAAATTGCATGCAATACCTCCTAGTCATGCTCCACTTTCAGATGATTTGGTGTTATAATAATTTTGTAAAAGAGGTATCCACGTTGCCATGCTAGTCCTTAGCAATATGACTGACCATTTGGACAAATGCTTTAGCCTCTCCCACGACTGTTCTCTTCCAATTCCTCTGCCACACCATCTCCCCCTCTTCTACAATGACACCAGCCACAGGTTTGGCCTCCTTCTCCCCAAGGGAAGGACTTAGGCTCAGGGTGAGGAACCAGGTGCCAGCTGCTTTCTGCAGGGCTCATCCCCACTTCCCCCCTTCTAATCTTTATCTCCCCATTTTTTCTTGCATGTTTTTCAAGTCTAAGTAACTTGCTGTGGGGAGAGAGTGACAGTGACTGGGCTGGTTCGCATGACATGCTAAGCCACCACGGCCACCATGGCTTCAAAGCCACACTGGCTTAGTGTGTTGCCTGAACCCAGGATGGTGTTGTCAGGGTGACTTAAGTTTGGCTTATAAGCCACCCTGACAAGCCATGGCTTGTTGTAGGGTTTGCTTAACCCTCTGTGGCTTGCTGTGTCATCTGAACCCAGATGACACAACCCATGGGGGCGGGGGAAAACCCACAACAAGCGAGCCACTTGACAACAGAGACACAATCCCCGTGCTGCTCTTGCCAAGTGGCTCCTGGCAAGTGCCGTTGACAGCTGCCTGCAAAGTGCCCAAGTGGCACTTACGGGCGGCTGTCCTCGTCAGCTTCCCCACTGAAGCTGTGTGCCACCCACTGAAGACTGAACAGGGCAGCATGAAGAGGCAGCGTGTGGCAGTGCCACCAGAATCCACCGTGCACTGCCTTCCCAAGCCCCACATGGGGCTTGAGGAGGCGGCATGCGGCAGCATCTCCCCCCACCCGCCAACGCGATTGTGGGGCGATCACAGCAATGGGCAAGGGGGAGGAGGTTCATTCTCCTGGGTCCCTCCCCCAAGAGGAGGCACAGGGAAATGCGACCCCTTTGCCTGCCTCTTCGATTGTGGGGCAATTGTGGGGGCGGGTGGTAGGGGACAAGATGTATACCTCTGGGGAAGAGACCCAGCAGAATGTACCTCCTTCCCGTGGTGCACTGGCCGCTGAGTGACCACCATGCCAAACATTGTGCTCAGCTTCATTGAGAGGACACTGAGCACCACACATCTTGTTCCTGCAGCTGCCTCTGACAGCTGCCCCAAAGTGCCGCTTGGGCACTTTTCAGCAGCTGTCACCCTGCTTCACTCCCCTCAGTGCTTCCGCAGTGTCCCCTGGGATATCAATGGGAGGACCGAGGGGGGAAGAGGGTAAAGAAGGTGCCTCAGGACATCCGTTGTGCCCAATCATTTGTCAGGCACAGCGGGGGGCCCAGGCTAACTTTAAGCCCAGGGTGGCTACATAGCCACCCTGGGCTTAAAATGTTGTGCAAACCCGCCCAGAGTGTTGTGTGTGTGTATGAGCTCATGTAACCAAACAGAAATTAACCTTTTCAGCTTCTGCCTTTCTTACATAGTGTGCTGAGCTAAAAATTCTCGTATTTTGGCTCAAATTTCCGAGATTCGGGACTGAGACCCTCCTGTAATTTGGGGGGGGGGATTATTTGTAAAAGTTTGATGTTGGGGCTTACTAGGTAGTAGCAGTAGCGCTCTCTCTCTCTCTCTCTCTCTCTCTCGCTCTCTGTGTGTAAACTTTCTTTTGCCTCCACCACAAGCAATGGCATCAGAGCTACTCTCAGAAGCAGCCATTTTCCCCTTCCACAATGGCCCCTAAGAATGATACTACATCGTGATGTAGCATCATTCCAGGGGTGGAAGGAAATGGCAGCTGCTAATGCCAAGGGGGGAGGGTGTTGTGGAGGGAAAGTGACAGCTTTCAAGAGAGGCTGTGCCAGCACTTATTTATTTATATCTATGGAGCTCAAGGCGGAGTACATAGTTCTCCCTCTGCTAGTTAATCTTCACAGCAACCCTGTGAGGTAGGTTAAGCTGAGAGAAAGTGACTGGCCCAAGGTTACCCAGTGAGCTTCAGTTCTAAGTAGGGATTTGAACCTGGATCCCAGTCCTAGTTCAACACACTAACCACTGCGCCACACTGGCTGCCACTTGCAGAGGAGGCAAAACAGTGTTTCCAAAAAAAGAAAAAGGCTCTGCTCCACCACTATCCAGTAATTCCCTGCCCCACCGCCCCAAATTTACAAATCATTTCATTCCTCCAAAAAAAAATAATCACCAAAATCAATGCCCCCACAAATTTGCTGCTCATGAATGGGGCAGCAATTTTTTTTCTTTTGGGGTGGGGAGAGGATTTTTGCTCAGCCCAAGAACACATGGCAAAAGGGAAATAAACCTTCAGTGGAGATAAGTTAGGTGACATCCGAAATCTCTTAAAATACACACAAGTTCCAGGATCCACCATCTGCTCTGACAGGTTCTATCACTTAGAGACCTGGCAACCCTATTGCCAAACATCAGCAATAGCCAATCTACAGACTTTTACAGCTCTGAGGAAGAAAAAGGCATTTTGGTCAGAGTCCTTTTTTCTTAGCCTAGATGCAGAGGCAATGTTAGAGGGCGGCCCACTAGAGCTAGAGCCCGGAATCTTTCATTTGGAGCCCGGAATCTCTGGGAGGCCATCTGCCCCCAAACCCTGCTGTCCATGGGCACTTGCTGAAAGAAAGGTACAGGGGCCCTGATGATCTCTGCTGCATCTGATGCCCCTGGATTAGCTGGCTTTTCCCCCCACATGTGTTTTACCTCCTGCTGCTCCTCTTGAATCTTTCTGCCTAAGTTTTTTTTTCTGAAATCAAATGCCCTCCTCTCTCTTGTCCATACATCCCTTTTTACAAATAGGAGTGTCCTTAGGAGAAAGGGTCCTTTAAACACACACACACACACACACACACACACACACGCGTGAGCATATGTAAATTAGCATATGCAAATTTGTGCATTTAAAAAAAAATGTCCTGTGGGCCTGAGCCCTGGATCTTTTCAGTACCTAGCACCACCCCTGCCTGCTTACTTCTCTTATGACAGAGCTTCTATTTTATTTATTTAATTTTTTTGCACAGCAGGCCACAGTTCAACAGGTATAGCATTCCCCATTGCTGCATCTCTGTGTTGGGGGGTAGGAATGGGCAATCTTCCACTCAGCTGTCCTGGAAAACAAAGCTCCTTACTCTTCAGCAGATTGGGCTGCCTTCTTGTGGACCATGAGCCTGAGGAAAAGAACTGATGGTAGAAATGAATTTCCCTGTGTATTGTCTCAATATTCACATCCTCCTCTCTACAGCCCAGCTCTCTTTTCCTCCCTCTCTGTTATACCTAAACACTGTCTAATCCTACTGACTTTTATTGGTTCTCCACTTTCCTGAGATGCCATGAACATTTACCGATTCCAATCAAATTTATGCCAGGCACACAGGGTTAACATTTCCACTAACAGCTGGTGCTAAGCTTAGGATTGTAAGTGCCAAATGTCTTTTGGAAGCAGCCCATGAGAAAACCAGCATTTAAGCAAAGACAATAAAACAGTGGCTAGGCAAATATTCAAGAGAACCTCTATACTTGGAATTAGCCAGACTGAAGAATGTTTGAAAAGTATGTGTTATCCTGGTCATGCTGGACTCGACTAGGTCTCTATGACTAGAGTTCAGGGATGACCTTAGAGGTAAGTAACATATGACAAGGCCAGACACAAATAAGAACCCTTCAGCTCGCACACATATTTTTCAAAAACTAAGGGCACAATCCTATGCATGTTTAGACAGAAAAACGTCCTACAACTCCCAGCATTCCCCAGCCAGCCCTTAATATTTTCCAGATGCCCTGAAAAATGAGAAAATATTTAAATATTTGACAAACCACCTTGTGGTTGATTCCTTTTCCCCCTTCATTGCCTCCATCATCACCCTGATAGATAGTCACTTACCTTTAGTGAATTTGCATCAGACTCTGCTTAGAGGCAGGCATGTGCTACCCAGAAATAAATGGAACAGTTACCTTTGGGACAGCAACAAAGGGATGAAATGTAAAGTGTGTCCAATCCTTGAATGAAATCAGTATTTCAAGCATTTTTTTAGTCCATTAAATAAATTTGAATATTTGTAGATATAAAGGGTTGCAACCTATAAAGTAAGCAAAGGGAGAAAAAAAGGACTAAAACTATTAAGCGTATGAGCTTCCCCAACTGTATAGTAATTTTGCTTCAGATGTAAAAGGCAGATTACTTCGTGACAGCTAGCTTGTAAGTGTATTAAATGGACAGAGGCAAAGAGAGTGTCCTTCAAGATGAATTTCTTGTCATCTTTTCTTGTGGAAAGAGGTTTATCCCATCCCTTCAAAATCTGTAGGGTATCCTATTTTATTTTATTTTTAGTCTCAAAAATATATTTGGTTTTCTTTGAAGATGAATAAAACTGGGATGCTATTATATTCAGTTCCTTACTTTGCTGCATCCAGAAATTCCTTTGCTATTAATACGCTCGAGAAACAGATTTCTTTGATTTTTTTTCCGTTTAGAAGATCAAAAGCTGTCAGAAATTGTTTCAAAAGAAAAATAAATCTTTGAGAAGTTGGATTTGAAATAATGAGTCTCCAGCATGTTGCCTACATGGTGCATAGAAGAACAGTTTAATGATAGTAGTTAGAATTTTGTTGTCTTGCTACCAGCCTAAACTCACCTACAGCAAATATTTCAATCAATTTCTTTCTTAGTCTCTCCACCCACCCCTGTAGGTATAATATCAGGAAATTGGGTAGAAATTACATGCCAACTATTATTTTAAAATATGGACTATTGTGTGGGGCTCTTTTGTTTTGTTTTTAAAAATCCATCTGAGATGGTGTTGCAAAAGCTGCATGGAGTTTTCTTCCAGACATTGGCATGGAGGCTTAATTACACTCTTGTTCAGATTTTTTAATAGCTCTTTTTATTTAATCATTAACATCAGGATGATTTTTTTTTTTAAAGAAAGCATCAAACTGCAAATGAAGATGGAAACACAATGTCTCCTTAATATTTTCTTTTTCTCTGTGAATTTTTGTTGGCCTGATCAACACATTGCACAGACAGTAATCTCTAAGCACAAGTGCCTTGTGCATTAAAATGTTCACTGCAATCATCTCCTGAAACAGCTCCTGAAATACCACAGAACTCTATTTTCTATGAAACACAGCACACGGCTAATTTTGGGTGACATATTTGGATGAATAATAACTTCAAGAAACATGGTCAGAAGATAGTGGTTCGTCATCTTTGAAAAGCAGGTAATTGAAGAAAAGAGGAATATGATATCATGAAAAGTTGGCATTACACCCTGCTGGAAAAAGGCTTGAATTTCTATAGTTCCTCCCTGTGATGCTGGAAGCATATTTGTGTGTGCAGGGATAAAAGAAATAATTTATTTTAAAATAGTCTATCCACAAATGAATGGAGTTTTTAGAAGCAAACGGGGCCTAGGACGTTTGGTCTGCTTCCAGCACATTTCCTGTCCATAATCTGTCCTTGTATTTACAGTGTGATTGGGCCTATCATCACCTATGCCAGCGATAAAGCTTTAAATATGGTACCATGCAGATTTGAAGAACAAATCTATCCCATTCCATATGTCTACTGTTTGAATGCAATCCAAACAACATGGGCCCGATTCTGTGACTGAGCCCCAGTGGAATCAAGAGACTAAAGGATACAGCTAAAAGCCTATGGCTGCAGTCCTCTGCACACAGTGGTGTAATGGTAAATTTTGAAGTTCAGGCCCTCATCATGAGATTCCCCATATCCGTGCCCTCAAGGAGAGACCAAAAATGCAGGCCGTTGTGTTGATCCACATCAACAAAGCCAGTTCTATCACTTTTCATCTCCACCAGGAGCAGGGCTTTTGTAAAACAAATGCGTCTTAATTGTCCGTTCCAGACCAAGACACCCCAAAATACTTTGCATTACAACACAGGACAATATATTGTTTCTGGGAAAATTCATCCGCCACCCCCCCTGCTCTGTCCATCTACTGTCAGGATTGCGGCTAAGTTCAGAGGGAGCAGGACTTTCTGAAGGTGATGTCAGCATCTGTGCTAATCAAACAGTGATGGTGCTGTGTCCCTGTGAGCCCTGGCTCCATGACACCACCTGTATGCACATTCACATTTGAAATCAGCCCCATGGAAGCCTCATGAACTTTACTGGGTAATTGGGCAAGTCCTCATGGGACTTGCTGGGACTTACGTCTGATTAAATTTTCATAGGATCAGGGCTGCCAATGCCACTGATCTCAACGACTGTACGCACAGCCCGATCCTAACTTTATTTGTTGAGGAGTCTTGTTAAGTTCAATGGTGTTTACTCCCAAGTAAATAGACACAGAATTCCAGAATTAGTGACAGCCAGCTTTCTTTCCTTGCACGCGGTGACTGTTACAGCATGAAACTGGGATGCAGTTGGCTCTTTGTTGGGCCTGTCTGGAGGTAACTTTGGTCACATACGACCTCATGCTATTTTTATACCTATCATAAAAACAGGGAATAATAACCTCTAAACAAAGGGATGTATGTTTGTTACACAAGTAACAGTCAAACATATTTTGCCTGTGTGTGTGTGTGTGCGCGCGTGTGTGCCAAATTCTGCCTCCCAAACTTAAAACATTTAGTGCTTCATAAAGCAGCTGCTATTTAAACTGCCAATAATGTTTAACATGAATTTGCACACCGCTACCTATCCTCATACTGTATAATTTATAACACTAAGCCCTTTCAATACTCCAAAATGCCAGATAAACTTTTCTCATTTGCTCTTAATTTGGTCACGCAGGATAATACCAACATCTGAAGGCTCTTTAAACTCCTTTTTAAAATGCATTCCTGAAAGCACCACCAATGCTACCTCTGCTCCTTGTCATCTTCCATAATTATTTCCAATCCAAAGCGGTCCTTAATGCGCTTATTAATCTGGCATTCTCCTCAGTGTGAAGCACATTCAGCTCTATTAATTTTTAAAAACCCTTTTTTATGGGGGACTGCAGATGCTTGGCTATTACTGAAAAGCTATTAGAAGTTAACACCTTTCTCTCCCCAGAGACTGGCAGCATCCTATGCTTCCAAATGCCACCCTATTTTACATTATCAGCTGCTAAGACTAAGTATTAAAGACTTCTTCTTTTTTTTATAAACTTCTGAACTGCTAATGCTATTATTAGCTAATGGCAGAATTCTGCATAGCATTTAGATACATACACTAGGCGTATGGAGACAGGCAGGGAGGTTTTTATTTATCTGTTCCTGAACAATATTGTTGCTTTTCCTTTCCATGCACTACAGAAGGAGTCTCTCAGCAGGTTTATGCTACTTGTACAGTAATACCTTGGATTGCAAGCATAATTCATTCCGGAACCGTGCTTGTAATCCAAAACACTTGTATATCAAAGCAAATTTCCCCATAAGAAATAATGGAAACTCAGACAATTCGTTCCACAGGGACGAGCAAAGCGAGTGGCTGCACCTCGCCTCCACGGGGCTCCCTGCTGGCTCGGCAAAGCAGTGGGAGGCGCCGGCCAAGCGAGTGGCCCCGCTGCGCCTCCATGGGGCTCCCTGATGGGGAGCCGGCACTTTAATTGCGAGGCGCTGGCAGAGTGAGCGGCCGCGCCGTGTGGCCCTCCACATGCGGCTCGTGTTGAAAGACTTGCTCGTGTTTCAAATTTAAATTTATGCTAAAAATTTCCTCATCTTACGAGAAGCTCGCAGACCATGTTACTCGCAATCCGAGGTATTACTGTATTCCCATGAGCAAAGATTCCTTAGGCCTCTCCTTAAATCGTTATTATCCTTCTCCTAATTCTAATTGAGCCCAATACTCAAAGACTTCTGGTTGTCCGTGCATAATAAAGTCACACGATAGATCAATTTACAAAGGCCAGGATACAAACAGCCCCATGCACTCACAGGCCTACAATTTTCTAAGTGTGGCATGTGCATGCAAGCCTCTTTTCATTTCCTGTGGCAGTCCCTTGAATTGCATCAGATGCTGCTTTAGAGGGATGGCCAGGTGTCCTCTTTTACAGAGGACTGTCTTCTGTTTGAAGGTGTCCTCTGTTTGAAGGGCTGTCCCATCCAATGCCAGTTTAAAGACAAACAACCGTAAGAACTGTTCATAGATTCATAGATCATAGAGTTGGAAGGGGCCTACAAGGCCATCGAGTCCAACCCCCTGCTCAATGCAGGAAACTAGAGGAAGGGGTCTCCCATCCAAGTAATAACCAGGCCTGACCCTGGTTAGCTTTCCATGCTCAGACAAGCTGAGCCAGCGTAAGCCACAGGCCTGTATTTGTCCATCAACAGTTAACACTTAGGCAGCAGAATGAACAGGCAGGCACACAGGTAGGCATACAGTGTGAAACTCTATTCCACTCCAAGAACTGGACAGAACATTCCACACAGGGAAGGGGGCAACACTTGATGCAAAGTATAACTGCTGCGCCTGTCTTCTATGTCTGTCCCCATCCCTGTCCCCTTTGCTAAATGTGAATATTGTGTCTTGTCTGAACTGTATCGCAGTGTCTCCTCTACACAGGGTAGGTACTCACCCCCAGACATGTTGGAAAAATTGGCAACAGATTCAAATGAGTTCAGATTTTTATGAATCTGACCTGTGGATTTTACAGCCGACTGGCTTTTTCTGAGTTTGTGGACTTGCAGACCAGTTTTTCACTTTCAGATGGGGGGGGGGGGGTTCACGTTATTTTGCATTAGTGCAAGTGTGCATTAACACTTATGCATACTTGCGCCAATGCGCTAATCCACATTAGTTAATCTGCATTGGTGCTAATGCACATTGACTAAAGCAGATTAGTGCATTTGCACAAGTGTGCATTGGTGGTGCTAATGCAAAATTAGCACAAATAAAACAGAATTCTGGTTTAAAAAAATCCAATTCCATCAATGAGTGGATGATGGAATGAAAGATGCCTGGCAATCTGTGTAACACCTTCACTGCTGCGGTCTCCTTCTCCCTCCTGCATCCACTGGGGTAAGGCTAAGGCGTGAGCACTGGCAGAGCACTCAGATGGCACTGCCCCACTCTTCTTTCTTTCCTCCTCAAAAATATCGACTGCGTATGCATGTTCAGGGGCTGTGTATTGCTCATTTTCCTCTTGGTGTGTCTCCCCTTGCTCTCCACAAGCCGCTCTTCCACAGGGACAGGATCCATCCCACACACCCTCCCCTCCTGAGTTCAGCATGCATAGGATAGAGTGCCACTCCGCTGGGCACATCCCTTCCCCCAAATTAGCACATTGGACTGCTCTGTCCATCTCCAAAACCAATGTTCAAGTGAAGTCTTCCCGCCCCCCCAAAAAGCACAAAGATAGAGGCTGATGTTGTCTGTTCAATAAACAAAGAATCACAAAGTGACTTACTTGGGGAGGATTTTTCTTATACAGTTGGGCCGAGGCTTTGATTCCATTGAAGCGTGCACATCTTCCCAAGGATTGAAACTTAAAAGAACATTAAAAAAAAATAAAATTATAGAACATCATTTTTGAGCTCGTAGCAACTGTTGGGGATGGCATTTTTTAAAACAGCTTTATGTCTGGTCTATTGATCTCTGAATCACAGCACTGTAGAGGAAATAGGGCTGTGTTCAATCTGTAGGATGAGCTCCTGTGTTGTTGGTTACTCTGTGGAGGGCTTTAAATCAAAATGCCATTTCGCACATTCAGTTTAAAGGCGCGCACGCGCACGTGCGTGCACACACACACACGTATATAACAAATACACACAGACACACACACACATACATACATATACTCAGCTTAAATCAGAGCTGGTTTTCCAACTTTGGGGATCTGTATGAATGATAGCAATCGAGGCCTCCAGTAGGCTAACATTTATTCAGATAATAGACTAACAATCGTATCGGTGGGGAGCATAGCTCAATTTTAGAGCATCTGCTTTGCAGGCAGAAGGTCCCAGGTTCAATCACTGGCAGCTTCAGGTTGGCCTGGGAAAGACTCCTGTCTGAAACCCTAGGGCAGCCACCCTAAGCTGGTGCCCTCCAGATGTGTTGGACTACAACTCTCTTCATCCCCAGCCAGTTTGAGCATGAAGAGGATAGGCATTGTAGTCTAGCACATCCAGGGGGCACCAGGTTGGGGAAAGCTGCCCTAGAATGCTGCTACCAGTTGGTGCAGAGTAGACAATATGAAGCTAGATGGTCTGAGTCAATATCCGGCAGCTTCCTGTAATCTGCGCCAGTGTGGTTAGGAGCTAGGAGCACCCTCAGTTAAGATGGTGGCGATGGAAGTGAGGCTACCTGTGGGTCGCAAGCGGCTGGCACAGAGCTTGCCCCGGGGGGCAGGAGAGGGCGACCGGGACCTGGTGGCCCCGGGGGACACGATCACCATGGACCCCGGATACATGAGGGGTCATGGGACTTACCTGGGTGACGAGAAGCTTGTCGCATCTGTGGCAGGTGTTGTGGACAAGGTCAACAAGCTGGTCTGCGTGAAAGCTCTGAAAACAAGATATAACGGCGAAGTTGGCAACATCGTGGTTGGGCGCATCACAGAGGTTCAGCAGAAACTATGGAAAGTTGAGACCAATTCCAGGCTGGATTCCGTCTTGCTTCTTTCTTCCATGAATCTTCCAGGAGGGGAACTGAGGCAAAGATCTGCTGAGGACGAGCTGGCCATGAGAGATTACCTGCAGGAAGGAGACCTTATCAGTGCAGAGGTCCAGGCAGTGTTCTCTGATGGGGCGGTATCGCTGCATACCCGGAGTCTGAAATACGGAAAGCTTGGCCAGGGAGTGCTAGTCCAGGTTTCCCCAACCCTTGTGAAACGGCAGAAGACTCACTTCCACGACTTGCCTTGCGGGGCTTCTGTTATCCTTGGCAACAACGGGTTCATCTGGATCTACCCAACACCTGAACAGAAGGATGAAGAGGCTGGCGGGTTCATCACCAACCTGGAACCTGTGCCCCTTCGTGACCGAGAAGTGATCTCCCGCCTCCGGAACTGCATTGTGGCTCTGGTGACACAGAAATTAATGCTCTATGATACCAGCATTTTGTACTGCTATGAAGCTTCCCTTTCTCATCAGATCAAAGACCTCATCAAACCAGAGGTGATGGAGGAGATTGTGTTGGAGACTCGGCAGAGACTGCTAGAACTAGAGGGATGATTATGAAGAAGAGTGGTGAGAACTCAAGGCAGCATCAGCTCCTCCCTTTCTTCCAGTGATCAAGCCTCCCCAAAGTTTCTTTTTGGTACAGAATTTCTAGAAACCGTGTACCAAAAAAGGAAAGTAGAAGGAATCGTGAAAACAATAGGAGCCTTTGGGTGTCTTTCTACTAAGAACAGCAAAAAACAGAGACACATCTGCCTTAACCAGCAGGAAATGTGCCTGCAACATAACACGCTTACCTGAAAGTATTACAGAAAAATACCCAGGACTCGGAGGGCATGGGGAGTAGGAGGAAAGGAAGTGTTACCCTTGTTCTCATTTGTTCATTTTGTTATGAATATCTGTACACATTCCTGCATTTCTGTTACACTTCCCCAAAGTGATAATGAACAAGGATCCATTTTCGCAGCAGAAGGGGGTTACCGAGGGCGAAACTAGATGTTATAAGAAATAAGGGCCTGGTGCTGAAAATGGCAGCTACGAGATCCCCCCCCCCACTTCCCCCTCTGTAATGTGGAGTATAACTCCTCCTCCACCCCACATCTTGGCCATCATTATTTATGATGCATGTCTTTCTGTTTCTGGCTTTGCATCATTGGCTGTTGCTGGTGAGAAGGTGCTCAGCATAATGACGTCAGGACATGAGGTAGGTGGTTGTACACATTATCGGGCGACGGTGGAACCCCACACAGAGCTGCTGGTTTCAGCAACACCTTCATTGTTATAACACATGGGTGGGCAACCTCCAGGGGCCAATCCCCCCCCCCCAGCTGAATTTGCTGCCGAATTTCTGAAGCAAACTCAACCACAGCAGGGCAGCAGAGGCTGGAGAATCAACTAGGAACGCCAAATTTAGTCTGTGTGTTGCCCACCGCTGTTGTTGTAACATGTAGTTCTGACATGAGACTTGCTGAATAAAGGCAGGTCAGATTTGTAATCAACAAGCTTGTCTGTGAGGTGCTGCCACACCCCTGGATGCCGCCACCATCTTAGCAAACTGCAGGCAGATTTGGATCTGGAGGCTGTACAGCCCACAGTCTGTGTGGTCAAGTGATGCTACTATGACTTGGCCAGAGCAGTTGTGATGGCTCCTAGCAGTGACAAAGGCCTCCAGCAGTTACAACAAGGCCTCTGAGCCATGCAGTCTCCAGAGTATGCTTGGAATACCCCAGGTATGCTTGGGATTTGCCAGGGTTCTGCTTTCTGTCCTGATGCTAGAGTAGGGAACTTGAGTCGGCAGCATGCAGCCAAGCTTTGGATCCTCCCCACAACTTGCCAAGCTACATGGCCACAGGCAGCGCCATTTCGCACGGGGTTCTTTCTTGTGTCATCTTAGCCAAAAGGCAGCTTCACCTCCTTGGTCTGTAACCAGCAGCATCGAGAGCCTCTGTGATAATGTGAACTGCTCCAACTATGGGGAACTCTTAATATTTTTGTACTGGAGATGTTTAAAAATCGTTCAATAAACTTTTCTGTTTGAAATAAATATATATATATATATGAAGCTAGATGGTCTGAGTCAGTATCCGGCAGCTTCCTGTAATCTGCACCAGTGTGGTTTAAGCCAGCCTCCACCAACCTAGTGCTGTCCAGATGTTTCGGCCTACAACTCCTAACATTCTTGACCATTGGCCATAAGGACTTGTGCTGATAGGAACCGAAGTCCAAAACATCTGGAGGGCATCATGTTGGGGAAGACTGGTTTAAGCATTTTGGATTGGGGACTGAAATGATCCCCTTAATGCAGTCTGTAGCTCATCATTTCTGTACCTCTGCCTACCAGAAGACCCCAAGACCTCCTGTTGCAATAGGATTTTATTAAAAATGCATGACAACAGATGGCCTTTTAGTATCAGAATCAGGTTTTGGGGTCCAAGACAGAGGCTAAAATGTAATATTGGAAGGAACATACAAATGCTTTATTTCAGAAGTTATACATGAACTTCTTGAAAGTTCTTCTAGAAGCTTGCCCTACTAACATCCTTGCTTCAGAATAGACAGAGCTGAACTTACTTCTTCACACATCTAAAAACATGGGTTTGGCTTCTGGGAATGCACCCATGAATCTTAAAAAGTATAGGATAAACAGCTCCAATCATGGGACAAACATTTTCACTGAGCTATTCTGAGGTCCTGTTCTGAGGCCAATTTAATACACTAAATACCCAGCACTATGAGTCATGATGGCAATGAGATAGTAGATGAATATGGGCATTTTTTTTTCTTTACCCGATCATCATGACACACACTTGCTGTATGTTCAGTACAGACACAAAGCACAACAATGGACCTAAAAACAGCCTGATGGGATTAGCAAACATAGACAACTTCTTTGATGTCTCCTCTAAACTGTGTCACTGCTATAGAGTTGCCTTATACTGACTGAGACCTTTGGTCCATCTAGCTCAGTATTATTGACACTGACTGGCAGTGGCTCTCCAGGGTTTCAGACAAGAGTCTTTCCCAGACCTGCCTGGAGATGCTGGGGATTGAACCTGGGACCTTCTGCATGCAAAGCATGTTCTCTACCACTGAGCCATGGCTACACAAGAGCATGGGAATGAAGCATCAACATTCCCTCTATTTTCAGTTCAAGTATTCCTAAATTCATGGAGCTGTGGCCAAAATGGAACCACCCATGCACAAGAGGGAGGTGTCAGATGACTCTGGGTAACCCCAAGGTTTGCAGATACCCAATATTTAAAATAAAATAAAATAAAATAAGGGTGGAGCTTCCCCCATAAGGACTTAGTGGCATGGAATGCTGACTGCCATGTGGGAGGGGGAAAGGAATGAAGTGGCTGGAAAGGGAGGGAAGAAGAAGAGACGTATAGATATTTAAAAAGGTAATCCTTTTCATTGTCTGGATCAGTAATTCTGGGTTCAACCTGAGAAATTATTTTAAAATGTCCCCCAGGGTGGTAAAGAGAGAGCTGCTCTATCTATCTATCTATCTATCTATCTATCTATCTATCTATGATTTTAATATAGCTGGGCTTGAGCACAAGTATTCCCAATGGAGAGGGAAATGCCGAAAACATCCCAAGAAGGATTGAGTATGCTCAGTGGGAAGAGAATTCTGACTGACTGTTGGGGGAGGAGGGAGAAGGAAGACCAGGGGGAAGAAGGGCACAGGATGGAGCAGGTGGAACTCTCAGCAGTAGCACTCCAGACAGCAGTATTTTGTGGCAGGTCCCCACTTGTAGTTAACTAACAGTGAAATTCTATACTCAGAAGTAAGCCCCATGGAGTTTAGTGGGAGTTATGCACAGCACAGGTAAATGTGTAAGGGATTGCAGTCTAATTTCAGTATAATTTCCCCTCTCCTTATGACAGAGAAAATTTCTGGAAAATCTTGTCTATGATACTAGTTAAGACCTATTTTGACAGACGCATGCTAATGTTAACTTGAGAATGATAAGGAGTTTAGCTCAAGGAAGTGGCCCAGGTATTTATTTTCCACCAAACAAACAAAGATCTCAGGGCTAGAACAGACACACATTGAATGTGTCTCAAATTACAGGTATCTTATGACCTGACTCAGTAAAACCGAATGTTAGCATTCAGCCCCAGACTTTTCTGTTTGTTTTGGTTTTGATTCTTGCACAAGATCACAAACACAGTTTGGGAGCTAGCAGGGGGCTGAAACTGTGCATTCAAACAAATAGGTCTTTGACCAGTAACCAAGTTTCAACTAAAAATGGGTTTAATGTACTAAAACTGTAATCCTATGCACATGTACCTGGAAGTAAATCCTGCTGAACCTTACTTCTATGTTGACAGTTTCAGGACTGGGCTACATCGCTAATAATGCCTCTGAATTAGGCTGCAATTTTATATCCACTTATCTGGGAATAAGCTCCATTGAACTCAATGGGACTCCCTCCTGAGTAGACATGTAGAGGACTGGGCTGTTAGCTTACAGCATGGGTACCTCCGCAGTCACCCTGATCAAGAACCAATGCTCACAAAGTGCTCTCACGCACAAAGCACTCTGTCAATTCAGTGAGGCAAAGCACATGCAGATCTGCTTCCTCCATTAAAGTGAATGGGGAAAGCCTTTTCAGGTACAAAATTTCTAGGTGCACATTGGCACAACTGTCCCTAAAAAATTGTTCTACTACATCATAAACTGAATATCCCCCCCCCCTTTTTTTTTACCAGCTCAGTTAGGTTTATTGTGGCAAAACCTACAAGTGTTCTGTTTTATCTTTGCCACCCAAAAAACCCCTTGAGGAAAAGAGAGAGGCATTGCCCATCCAGATAATTGTTTATGGCCCATTCCATAGTTCCTTGTACACGATGGTGGTACTGCACAATGCTACTGCATGCGAGGATCTCCTTCCAAATGAGAGCTCCTGGTGTTCAGCATTATCAGTAAACAGGTGATCAGCATTATCGGAACTGACCAAGGTAACCATCTCTTAAGGTCCCTGCACTGTGCTGGACGCAAAGACTTCTTTGTGTGTGTGGACTGCATGCAGCAAACAGATTTACCCGCTGGATGTACTTGCATACATTGGTTGACCTTGTTGAATCTGGGTGTATATCCCCACTTTTTTCCTTGTTTGTATGAAGCTCACTCGGATTACCTTTGTTTGCTTAGGTTTATTGCCTAACCTATCCCAGAGACTCATGGCAGGTTGCAGCAAGCCTATACATGAAAAATGTGCATTAAAAAAAATTAAATAAATCCCAGCCACTAGTATCTGTGCTTGAAGATTTACCTGGCAATCCTACACACACCTGGGAATAAGCCCCATTGAACTTAATGGGGCTTACTTCCAAGTAGACAGGCATAGGATTGCACAGTGAGGGAAGTAATAGTGTTGAAACATAGAATTGCCCATTACATTATGTCAAAAAAACTGGTGGCCAAGACAAAAGGACAAAAACAGCAAGGGCGCTCTGACCTGAACATTTTAAAAGAAACTACAAGCTGTAGAGAAGCTTAAGTAATGTTAAAGTTTTTCTGTCAAGGTGAAAGCCCAATCTTGCATCTTTTGACCCAAACAACTTCTCAATCAAGCAGTTTATGTTATTTTGATCCCCTCACCCCACCCCCTTTCCCATTCTACCTAAATTGCCCCCTTTCTTTAAAAAAGCAGTGAAATCAGAGAGCAGAACAACTTGCTTGGAAACTTTTTAGCTTCTGCAATAAATAAGAACCTCTCCCTAACCCAGCCAATTCCCTTTCTACTAAACAAATATATTAATTGTCTTAAAGAGAAGAATGGCCCTTTCAAATGAAATGTAATTATGTAATTATGTAATTAGCCTGTTGTCTAAAATGCATATTATGTGCTAAGTAGGCCAGACCTGTGCCTTGATTGACATTTCAGCCTCTCCTTCAATTATTCCATTGTTATAAATGTTCCCTATGAAAAGACTTTCCTACAGCCTTACCCACACACACAAAAATGTGGAAACAACCCCAACTAGCGCCTCGGTGGATGGCAAAGCCCCTGCTGTTTTGCCCAAATTGTCATGATGTGGTAGCCTTCCCCCAACTTGGTGATTTCCAAATGTGTTGGAATACAACTCCCATCATCAGCAACAGGCATGCCCATTGGCCATGTTGGCTGAGGTGATGGGAATTGTAGTCCAACTCATCTCGAAGGCACCAGGTTGGGGAAGGTTGGTTCATTGTCCATAAGTGGCTTCCACTGTACCTCAGCAATTGGCAGGACTTGGTGAGCATGGGTAGTGATGTATGTTTGTTAAATCTGTTCTGTCTGTGTTTCATGGATTGTCAGGCATCTTTCATTCCATCATCTGCTCATTGATGGAATTGGACTTTTTGTAGGAGAATTTCATTCAATTTGCACTAGTTTGCATGTGCACTCATACACACTTGCACATGTGCACAAATGCATTAATCCACATTAACTAATGCACATTAGTGCTAATGTATATTAATTAATGTGAATTTGCACAAATCTCCCCAAAAGTGTGTGTGTGTGTGAAATTAAAAATGCAAAAATTCCACCAAAATCCGCATTTTCATGCTTTAGCATATCAGGGGAAATGTGCATTTCCCAGAAAGTTAAAAAAAAAAAAAAAAAAAAAAAGGTCTACAACTCCATGGAATCTGTGTGACTCAGAAAAAGTCAGTCCACTGCGGAACCCGTGGGTCAGATTCATAGAAATCCAAACTCATTGGGGGTTAAGGAGGAACAAGAAATACAAGCGTAGAGTAAAAAAAAGGAGAAAATCAAAACATTGAACCCTGATGATATTCAGAATGAGATTTAGGAGGCACAAGTGGGACTTGCAATAAAATGTTGCAGTCTTTATTCAGGGTGCCAGCCAGCTAGCAATGCCATCCCTATGATACTCCATTCCATTTCCCCTCCCACCTGGCTTTCCACCACCCCTGACCAGTTAGCATTCCCTGGCCACTGAGAATGCTCAGGACTTACTGGGCTCTTTTTAGTCTCCTGCTCTGGTTCTTTCTAAAGTGTTTTTTGTACTTCAGCAAAACCAAACCAAAACAAAAAACCCTTGGGGTTCCCCTGAGCGTGCTGGTACCGCCCTCCTGCGCATGGATTGTGCCATTTTGGTTACATAGGGATCTACATTCAGAGAATGAGTTCATTATTCATATATAGGATTAGGAATTTATAGAACTTTCACCATTACAATTTGCGGCATTTCACGGGGAGGCACTAGTATGCATGCAGCATGCACCTCCTGTATAAATTTGAATTGGCCCTTCATTCATTCAGCATCTCTGATTTGTAAAATCACCCCCCCCCCAAGGTGCCATTATGATAAGAGGGGATTACTGGGGGCAGCAGGGATACTTCTGAAAAGGGGCAGAAGGAGCGTGGGGCAGGATATGTTTTGCTACTGCCAGATTCCTTTTTTCTCCAGAACAGAAATTTAGTTCTAGTTTTATCATTAGTCCCAACAAATCTAGGGTGGTGTTAAGCTGATTAAACTGTTTGCATAACCCTGTTAGATGTTGAGGGAGGGAAATGTAGTGTCAGTTCCAATGTTAGCTATTTGAGAAGTTAGTAAAGTAAAGGCACATTTCCCCCTCACCAAAAGTGTATTATTATTTTTTTTGCTTAAGATTTAGACCGCAGATATTGACAGAAGAATAGATAATAGATAATTGATGTCAAAGTCTGAGTAAGAAAATTGCGGATCACCCAGAGTATATGTTATCTCTATGTAAGGCAAAATCAAGTAATGGCAAATTATCACTTGAAAAATGGCTAGATTGAAAAATTCTTTGGGAAGTGTGGTGAATAAAGATGGATTTTTCAAAAGGCCTATTTCTTCCCCCACACCCAAAGAGCTGCTGATTCTAATTGTGTGTATTTTGTAAAATTGAATTTTTATTTTTTAAAGAAAAGTTATAATGCTCAAACAAGCACAATGTATGCAGCGTACCGCTTAACACTTGGAAAGTAGAACAGCCCATCTTCGCCATCTAATCCAGAAGTGTTCAGACTTGGCCTGTGGGCTCTCCAGGGCTATAATCCCAGAATAAGAAAGATTAAGGCCTGCAGTGCTATGCATCCCTGTGAGCAAGACCCAATGAATATAGTGGGACTTACTTCTGAGTAAACATGCAGGGGACTAGGATCCACATTTCATTGAACTTCGTAGGATTTATTTCCAAGTAAGTGTGCTCAGTTACCACATATCTATCATATCTTTAAGGTATACAGTGGTTTCCAGCACTTCCGTGCCTCATTTATCCTTAGAACAGGGCTGGCAGTAAGAGCTTTAAGCTAAACAATCCTGGTATTTTTGTTTTTGGGGCCCCACCCCTTTTGCCTTTGGTCCACTCACCACTGGAATAAGGCCCCAAGAGCTTCTCCAAAATTAAATGTGGCCCTCCGCCCTCGGCCTGAAAGATGTTCTGCATCTCTGCCTTAGAATCATGTGAAATGTATCAGAAGTGCACAGACTTGCTTGCTTAAATCCATGGCAAAGCTGGACTAATTAATTCCCTCCCTCATCCATTCATTAAATTAAAGCCAAAGGCCACAATCCTATGCTCACTTAGCTGCAAATAAACTTCAGTGAACACACTGGGGCTTACATCCAAGTTAGCATGCATAGGATTGAGCTGTATAAATCTCCCAGAACTAAAAGCAATTTTTTTAAACCACCAGTTTTCAAACTTTCCGCATTCAAGAAAACATTTCCACATCATCTTCTGTGCCAAGGAACCCCTACGGCACGTTGTTAAACTATGGAATTCACTACCACAAGACGTGGTGGTAGCCACCAACTTGAACAGCTTTAAAAGGGGAGCAACAGCCAGAGGATGTTATTGCCCTTGTGTCTTGTTTGTGGGCAACTCATAGGCATCCGGTTGGCCACTGTAGTAAACAGGATGCTGGACCACTAGGCCTTTGGACCAATCCAGCAGGATCCTTACACACTGAAGAAGATTTCGGGGGAATGTTTTAAGGCAGGTGTGGGTAGGGATGTATGGATTTGGTTAAATCCATTCTGTCCGTGTTTCGCAGATTATCAAACGTCTTTCGTTCCATCCTCCACTCATGGATGAAATCAGATTTTTTAAAAAAAATTAAAAAAATTTAAGGGATGTGTGAGAATTTCATTCCTGTTTGCAAATGCATAGTTATGCTAACGCGCATTAGCGCAAGGGCGCACTTGCGCAAATCCCCCCCCCAAAGTAAAAAAAACCTGGTCCCCAGATTCCGTGCAACTCAGACGAAGCCATCTCGCTGCAAGATCTGCAGGTTGGATTCATAAAAATTCAAACTCATTTGAATCTGCTGTGGATTCCTCTGACATCCCTAGGTGTGGGCAACTTTTGGGGCGGTGGGATGAATGGCTGCATAGAAGGCTGGTGAATCCATACGGATGGGTGGGGTTGGTGGCTGGCAGGGGGACACACAGACCCTCCCCCTCCTTCTCGACCCTCTGTTTTGCCAATAGGCAATGGTTCTTTCTTGATATTCAGGGGCAATAAGCACACCAACGGGTGAAGGCAGAAAGAAGTTTATTTAGCATAAATAGGCTAACAAAGCAACAAAGCAAGACAACACATTAAAAGCATAAAGCATACGTCCCACTGGGGGAATCCTGGCATCTCACCTTATCAGCCACTGGGAATCCTGGCCTCTCACCTTATCAAGATAGGATATTTCACAACAAGAAAGAATGTGACTCCAGTGGCCTGGCTGCACGGTGCTGTCTAAATCATCCCGTGCGGAGATTCTGCCTCTTGGGAGGGTCCCAGGAATCATACACTATTCCCCTGATCCCTCCTATTCTGGACAGTACCCAATCACTTCAAGAGTGTTTCCGTTCTTTCAGACTGGGAAACTACTGGCCTCAACAACTGGCAGGTTGCCAGTGCTAGCCCAGCATAGATAACCCTCTTCTCAGCCATTCTGAACAACAAGTAACTAACCTTGAGATCTTGCCAAAGGCTTTATCTACAAGCCTGTAGATGTCAACAGAATTAGCCCCGGGAACTAGCATAGCTGAACAGGCCCAAACAGCAATCTAGACATGGGCAGGGGAATTCTGTGCACCACTGACTCTTCGATATACATTTCCACTATACCCCACCCCCAGACATAGACACAGACACACGCATTGACACACACACACCTTTCCACACACAGACACACACACAGACACACACACACACACACCGCATTTTAGTGTGCAGGGATGGGGCAGGTTAAACCTCCCATCGCTGCATGCTGCATTTCTAGCATACCTCTCTCCTGTTGCCCAGCTAATTGGAGTTCTGAACAGCTCAGGGCTCCCAATGCCAATCAGCTGGGAGGTGGGGAAATGTGGTATTTAAATGTGGAGGGTAGCAAAATTGCACTCCCGCAAGTCTGCCCAAGAGCTGAGGTGGATGTGGCGGAATGCAAACTTGGCAGGGGGAGGGGGAACCTGGGGCTGGGACTTGGGCACCTGTGGCGGGCCACACATTAGACCTCCAAGGGCTGCATGAGGCTTCAGGTGATCATGTGTCCTACTTTACAGAGGAAAGTCCTCTATTTGAAGGCATCCTCTATGTGAAGGGCTGTCCGGACCAAGTCCCGTTTAACAATAAAGAACCCTAAGAAGGGAGAGCAGCAGAGGCCTTGAAGTTGCCCATCGGCACTTAGCCCCTGGAAAGCAGACTGAGCTGGCACATAGGTCACCTGGTCACAGTCTCACCCACTATGGTGGGATGCATGGTATTTCTATTTCAATGACAGTAAGTAGTTCTAAATTTGCATCCATACATAAAAATTAGCAAATGCAAAGTTGATGCAAATCTGTATCCTCCTTTGCCCTCTTTTTTGGTGATGCATTTCCTCTATTTTTGCGACATGCAAGTGGTGAACCTACCCATGGCCTGCAGGTTTCCCACATGCGTTCTAAGAGCACAGTCAGTTCATGGACACCCATGTGCTGGCCAGGCCTGTTGGATCTCATTATTGCTGTGTTTGAACTGAAAGTATAACGTAGAACACTGGAAACTTATATAACTGGTAAAGGATTGGTGCAATGTGAGTCAACCTACCAGGTACCAATAAGAGCGCAAATGTTGGTTGCTTTATTCTGGATGAACTGAAGCTTCTGGGAGAAAGGTCATAGCTCAGTGGTAGAGCACATGCTTTGCATGCAAAAGGTCCCAGGTTCAATTCTCAACATCTCCAGATAGGTCTGGGAAAGACTCATGCCTAAAACCCTGGAGAGCGGCTGCTATTGAGTCTAGACAACTGGTCTTCAAATGGTGGGTCAGGATCCACTACTGTATGATGGACTGACCTAAGGTGGGTTGCAACAGCAGCTCTGCCATCATACCAATATATGGTAAAAAAAATTAAGAAATGGGTCCCAAAACACATATTTGGGCTAAAGGTAGATTTGCAAAGGTTGAAGATGACTGACCTAGAACATACTGAATGCTCCCTTCTAGCTGTTCACTGAAGGAGAAAATCAGTAGCACTGGGCAAGTGTGCTTCCAGGGAAGCTTATCTGCCATTATTGACTTCAAATGGATGGCACACATAATTATTTTACTTCTTTTTTCTTTCCTCCATAGTGTGCCTCATCTTTATCTTTAGATTGTAAGGAGGCAGGCAAGGGCTGTATCATTTTTAAATGTTGTACAGTGCCTAACATTAGACCTACAAGGAATCTCGGGGATGCAAAGCGCAGTGCTGCTCTAGCTCTGTGGCTCACGCTGGCTCAGCTTGTCTGAGTGTGGAAAGCTCAGCAGGGTCAGGCCTGGTTATTATGGGAGACCCCTCCTCTAGTTTCCTGCATTGAGCAGGGGGTTGGACACGATGGCCTTGTAGGCCCCTTCCAACTCTATGATCTATGAAATCTATGAAATCCTTACAGAGTTGCATAATGTGTTGAAAGGTTTGGATTCTCCCAGAATTTTGAACATGTTGGAAAGGACTTGAGTGGCACACGATGAATGAAAAAAGTCACCAAGGACATGAGGGAAAGGGGTCTGGGGATTAAAATGGGGATGTATGGGTAGAGAAGGAAGCCACTGAAAGCACAGCAGCCCTGCTTCTTATCCCTTAAAAACAAGAAACGTGCTTATTAGAAAATGAAAGCTGAGATTCTGAGAAAGTCAAATTCTGCACCACATTCCAGATTCCATGCTGAGTGATGCCTATGCAGAATATGCAAAGCTCTGGATTTAGGCTTCCCTGTTGCAGCTGTGTGCCCATGTGTCAAACCGATATAGATTTCATCTCCTTGAATGAAACCAACGGCATTCTTGTTGAGAAGTTAAGAAGAAGAAAAAAGTTTTAACAATGCCTTAATTCAGGCAATGGCATTCATACCATCTGCAGAAGAACTATGCACAACATGGAACATCCCAGTATCCATTGGCATACGGCTTAGTACATGGGACGTACCTTCCTTTACCGGGAGGTCATTTTAGCATATTTGTTTAAATGTCTGATCCAGTTCCTTGGTACTGAGGTTTCTGGTGCACAATTCATGGTGCTCCTTGCCTCTTATATACCACAGTGGTATCTTGAATGGGCACATTTGTACAAAACATTTGCTGTAGCAAATTATTGTGTGTGTCTGTGTGCTTGCATGCAGGGCCAGCATCAAGGGTAGGCATGTGCTCGGGCACCTGCCGAGGGCCCACACTCCAGCAGGGGCTTGCTGACAAGAGCCCCCTAGAGTTGCTCCTCCTCTTCACCACTGCAACCTGCCACTCTGGCCCAGACAAAGGAGGTGGTGAGAAGGATGGATAGCAGATGCCACTGTCTACTTGCTCACTGGCTCTCTGTCTGTCCGTCAAGCAAGCAAGTGGTAGCAGTGATGAGAAAGAAGACGAGGAGCAATAGCATCTACTGGCAATGGCAGTGAGCAGGTAGATTCACTGGGGGAGGGACCCAAGGGCCCTCAAGAACCTGGAGCCGGTACTGCTTGTGTGTGTGCATGGACAGATCCTGCTAGATCCAGCTATTTGGCGGCCCAGAAAAAGCCGCTGCTGGCACCACTGCAGCTAAAGAAGCCCGTCAAGACCAGGCTGCCTAGTTTCACCCCGCAGGCCAAACATCTTTTCTTGGGTATGGGACTCCAAACAAATGCCAATGTGCCAGGTTTTCATATTAATTGCGCTTTGTTCACAGACCACAGTTACCATCTCTATTATTACTAATTCTCAAATAAATCTTAAACAGGTCTTCAGAGATACTCAGAAGGCATCATTAGTTAGGTACATAACTAGTTCTAAAACATTAATTACTAGTATAATTATGTTAAAGTGCAGACATGAATTAAGCTGGTTGCCTATACATTTAATCAAGAAAAGATGATGATCTTTATAATGAAGATGCCCAAAAGCACTGGATCAAAGGAACAGACGGCTCATGTTGTATAACCTCCCAATCTGCCCTTGGTACACAGGGCAGGCTACTTGCCAAGCTCCCAAGCACCCTTCTCTCTAAACACCTGATTCTTCTATCTAATACCAGCAATCAACAGCAAAGATTTATTTATTTATTTATTTATTTAGATAGATAGATAAATTTTAAGGCCACCTTTTAGGGTAGACTCCTGATTATGCTCCCTGAAGCTCTCTATGCACTACATCAGGGGTAGGCAACCTTTCATGGCCACGGGCAAATTTGGCAATTTGAGAAACTGTCCTGGGCACCACTCCAAAATGGCTGCCATGGGGTGTGTGTGTTGGGGATTGCTAAAAGAGCTGGGAGAGGATATTAAGAGTTATTACGTATCTCTCCCCTCTTGCGTTTGCAAGCACAGCAGAGCTGACCCCAACTACAGCGGAAAAACGTGAGCGTGTGGAGCTGCTGGTTAGAGCAGCAATAGCATTTGGCAATTACAGGCTGCCCTTCTGGGCTGACTGGATCTTTACCTGGTTTCCCCCTTTATACTACCAATAAGACAAACAGTCTTTTGGAGGTTAAAAACAGAGTTTACTCACTCAGATCTTGCAGATTGGATACAGGCAGGCTTAAGAAAGTATTTACAGTTGTGCAGGAATCATTTGGTAGTCGACCTGTTCTGAACTTGGGAAAAGTTCAGAACTGCTACTCCCGGCTACATCTTCAGACATGCTTCACTTACAAGTTCATGGCTCAGACTGTTCCCGGGCAAGAAGAGAAGGCACTGGCTACGCCCACATCCTGCCCCAGAGGACGTCTGGGTAATGTCCACAGAGAGTCCCCTCTAGGAGGCAGAAACTCTGTGGTCCCAATTACCCATGCACCTATACATGGCTTGAGGTTTTGACTGCACACCCCCTACAGGGCGCATGGCGAGTAACTTCCCAAAAGACTGAGTACAGGCAGGCAGAGATGGGGTCTGACTGAGCCCCAGCACACTAAACAACAGCACCAACAGAAACCTATTTCACCACAATCCCAGCCATGGTAAGAAAATATGTTTGTTTTTTTTAAGTAGGAGGTGCAGGTGCCAAGAAAGGTGTCCGGGGCCACATTGGTGCCCATGGGCACCCAGGGCCGGATTAAGATAGGGGCTATTGGAGCTGCAGCTCCAGGCCCCTACCACAAAATAGGCCCACAGGCCCGGCAGCGTCCACTCGCCTGAGCCGCGCCGCCGCCTGCTGCCGCTGCCGCACTTGCCCTTGAGGAGGAGGACCTGCAGCCTCCTCTTGACCTGCAGCCTCACTCGCTCCTGCAGCCTCCTCTTGAAAAAGTAAAATTAAAATAATTTTTAATAAGCAGCTCCGGTCGGAAGTAAAAAGGAAAAAAACCTGCTGTTGCTGCGCCCTCCCCGCCAGACCTCCCACACAGGCCATCCGGTGCTGAAGAAGGGCCCGTCTCTTCACGACTTTGATTGGCCCAGTAATGGTCACCTGACGCGGCGCAAACTCCGCCCCTTTTGCCTCAGCCACTATCCCCGGAGGGATTTTTAAAGGGATGAATGTGGGACTCTGGCGGGAATGGATTTTCTTCGGAAGTTCTTTGTGCTGAGGGGAATGCCCCCCCTCCAGGAAAATGGCCCCTCCCCGCTTTCAGCAGCCCCAGTGGCGAGAACCAGTGGAGAAAAAGGAGGAAGAGGAGGAGGATCTTATGGGAAGTGTCTCCCTGGCCCGCCTCAGCCGCAGATGCGCACGAAGGAGGTTCCGCAGCGGCTGCTTCTCCGCGATGGGGCCGGTTGTGACCTGCCCTCCGTGCCAGTCTGAGCGCCGGGCAGGCAGCGGTGAGCTTAGCCTGGGGGTGCGCCCTTTCCGCGCTGTGCAGACCCCTCTGCCTGGGAACGGGCAGGGCAGCGTCTCATGGGCTGTCCGGCCGCACCCCCTGAAACACCGCGCACCCTTTTCCTTCTCTTCTTTTCCTGCCCCCTGAAGTTTAGTGTTTCCCCCAAAAAACTTTCCCCGAAACTTCTCTTTTTTGCAAACTCCCGGGGCAACCAGCCCATTGCAGGAGGCTCATGCCTTTCTTCTTCGGAGAGTCGCTATGGCAAGTGGGCAGGAACCCCCACAGGGGGAGGGAAGTGGGCGGCGGCAGCTCCCCTTTTTTGAAAGCTTTCTTTTTTCCATAAATTTTTATTTAAAAAACAAACAAGCACAAAAAGTTAAAGACAAACAAAACACCACAAAAACTAAACTAAAACGGACTCCCGATTTTTCCACAACGAAGCATGTAACATGGTCAGCAACTGCAGTGGTGAGCGTTCATTTTCAGCATTAAAACGTGTGAAAAATGAACTAAGGTCTTCCATGGGTCAGGAGCGTTTAAATGCGCTCTCTCTGTTGTGCATTGAAAATGGTTTGCTGAACGAGCTTAATCTTGATTCTACAATTGAGGAATTTGCAAGTAAAAAAGCAAGAAAAGTTAATGTGTAATTTTATTTTAATCTACCAGCTTGATTCATTAAGTTTAAATGCAGGTTAGAGTTCAGTGAATAACCTGTTTGTGTGTTTAAAACTAGTGGTTGCTATTTATTTCAAGAGTTACTCTCTGCACCATAATCATAACGCAGGCTGTATTGATTATGATGCTTTAATAATAATAATAATAATAATAATAATAATAATAATACTTTAAGGAACAAATTTTTATGAGCCAAACATCATACACTTATATTTAAATTGTTTATATGGTTTATGTTTATTTAAAAATGGTTGTTGTGAATGTTCTATTTATAACGGTTTTATTGAGTTAACAAGCTTATTGTTTACAAAAAAAGAAATATTTTCAATATGTTTCTGTTTTGGCACTTTAATGGTAATTAAAATATTTAATTTGTTTTAATATAAAATTGCGTCTTCATTTTATTTATTTCCATAAAAAGGCTCACCAAAATCCTCAGCACCAGGCCCATAATGCTCTTAATCCGGCCCTGTGGGCACCACGTTGCCTACCCCTGTAGTACATAGACCAGGGATGGGGAATGTGTGGCCCTGCAGATGTTGTTGTACTGCAGCTTCCATCATCTCTTACCATTGGCTATGCTGGCTAGGGCTGATGGAAGCTGTGGTCAAACAGCATCTGCAGGTCCACATGTTCCTCATTTCTGACATAGACTGGGATTGGCAAGCTTCATAAAGCAATGGTATTTTTCATTGATAGCCAATGGGGCTAAACTGGCTTAAATGGTTCGTGGCAATCAATGCTGTGTATCTCTCTCTGTTTTTTAAATCATCCATGGCACTGACTCAAAATAAGTAAAGACATTTCTGTCATTGACCCACCACTGTTGCTGAATGGGAGCTGAGTCAGCACTCAACTCCACTTTGTGCCTGCTGCCTGCTATTTTAGTCATTGGCATGGATTGGGTGGGATGGGACCTTCTGAGTCTCTGGGCCCTAGGCAGCTGCCCTTCCATACCGACCCCTGACACTGGGCCTGCCATGTGGCCTGCCCTACTCCCCTAGCCTACTGCCCTCAGGTGCAGTGAAGGACATTGTCCCCTCACCAGTGTTGAAATAAGATTAAGTTGCCAGTCGAGGTTGGTTTTGTACATGGAATGGGGAGAGTCAGCAAAAGGTGTTGCACCAGTCTTGCATCCACATGAGCTGAGACAGGCAAGCAGCTCATGAACCCTCCTTTCTGCCCCCCTCCCCAAGACTGTGAACATTAATGGTGCATTGGTGGAGTTCTCTCATGTTTATGTACTTCTTCAGTGACCCTGTTCAGAAGCTATGTGTGAAGAAAGGACCACACTGCTGGCTCCACACTTGATGCCATGCACAACACTGGCCCTGCTCCCTGGACTTCTGTACATTGACGTGGACATCTGCATCAGGCAAGCCTATGCACAGACAACTGTTGGCATGTAGGGTAGGCTTTCCCGATGGAGATGTCCACATCAACAGCAGACATCCAGGGCCCAGGGCCAGTGCCACATATGGTATCAAGGACAGGGCCGGTGGTGCAGTCCCACTGCCCCTTTCTCCACACAGATTCTACTGTACGTGTGGAGAATTCCTAAACAGTCTCACCTCCATTTCTCTAGGTGTCAGCTTGCACACAGGAGGGAGCTGCTCAGGTCGGTGTATAAGAGGAGAAGTCTCACAGAGCCTTGGAGGAAGTGGGGCTAAAGAACCCTCTCTGCCTCTGCCTCAGCTTGGAAGAAAGTGACTGAGGATCAGAATCCCCATCACACACAGTGTGTGTGTGATGGGGAGCTGGCTGTTGAGGGAGTGGCCTTTGCGGGCTGGCTATGGCCCCTGCAGTTGCCAACGCCTGCTGAATGACCTTAAGGCTAGTTTCAAGGGCATCATCAGGTGTAGTCCTGACAGTCACTCCGCAGTAAACTGATTTGCTACAGGGCTCTTTTGCCACTCTCCAGAGAGCTGTCTGTGTGCACTGAAATGCCACAAGGATCATTTGCATTTCATGGGGTTCCTGTTTTAATTTTGTTGCAGGGGAGGGGGGGGGGAAGAATAGGTGGAAAAGGCTTGAATGCTCCCTCCACTGAAACTGAAATTAATTCCCCCCATTGAGATGAATGGGAAAGTTCTTCTGAATGGAGAGGCTTTGCATCCGAAGCACATACATGGAGTGTTTCTGGGCTTCTCATAGGGAGCTGCTTGACCACTGTGAGGATGGAACAGGATGCTGGAATAAAAAGGCTTTTGGTCTGATCCACACAGGGCTCTTCTCATGTTCTTAATGGCTGCAGCCTTAGTCTTAACAGCTACAGACTGAGTACCAGTTCATAGACTCATCCAGCCAGGAATCATGGCTGTGATGGCTGTTTGCCCATATGCGTGCATCCAACACACACACAGCATAATGTGTGATATGGATACAATGCAATGCACATACGTTTGATTGTGCATACATAGGCCAAAACACACAATCCTTCCCTCTGAAATGGGGGGAAGATGTACACACATAGCACCTGTGTCACATGTTACTTAGTATGCAGTGGTGGGGGTCTGCTTAGGGTGGCCATCTGTATAGGGTGGGCACTTGTGAATCACCAAAAAAGAGGACACCAATTTGCATAAAATGTGCATATGCTAATTTAGATGTGTGGATGCAAATTTAGAAAGGATTATCAAAATTTAAATAGAAAGACAGTACATCTCACCTGCTCAGTCCAGGTACTAGCTGTTGATGGGCAATTTTCAATGCCCAGCTCTCCCTTCTGATTTATTTTTTAAAAAAATATTTGAACTGGGCTTGGATTTGACAGTCCTTCAAATAGAGGAAACCTTCAAAATAGAGGACAGTCCTCTGGCAGCCCTTCAAATAGAGGACTGTCCTCTGTAAAAGGGGACACATGGCCACCCTACATATGTACCACTTTACAGAGGGCATTCCAGTATTTGAAGGCCTGTCAAAGGACAGTCCTGTGTTTGAAGACATCCTCTATTTGAAGGGCTGCCCAGGCTAAGTCCGGTTCAGAGATAAAAAGACCCATCAGAAGGGAGAACTGGGCCTTGAAGCTGCCCATCATCAACAGGTAGCACCTGGACTGAGCAGGCGCACAGGTCACCTGGTCACACTCTTCACCACTAGGGTGAGATGCATTGTATTTCTATTTAAATTATAGAAATTATCTCTAAATGTGTAACTGTATATATAAATTAACATATACAAACTTCATTCAAATCTGCGTCCTCTTTTTACCCCTCTTTTGGTGAGGCATTTCCACTATTTATTTATTTTTTTACAACATGTAAATGGCTTTTCCACTGCATGGGTAGAATCCCTGACAGGGGAAATATTTGAACCTCCCCTAACAAAACTAGTAACAGGGCACAACCGCTAACGTAAATTACACTGTGTGAGCATAAACAAACCACTAGTGCAACACCGATAGCATTAGCTGGCATGCCAAGTTTCCCCAGAAAACTTGGCACACCAGCACATGCTATTAGCATTGCGCTAGAGGCAGTCTATGTTAGCACAGCATGATTTAGACCAGCAGTTGCGCCCTGTTGGATACGGCCCCTGGAATTTGCCTCGGTCCAAGCTACCATACCTTATATACTACATGCATCAAATTTGCTGAAAAGCAGCATCTGAAGAGGGTGATATTCAGTGTGGAAGCAGCAGGAGGAATGTGCATAACCCTTTCCCGCTGCTTTTCTGCTGCACTCTCCCCACCACTAACCAAGCTGCTTGTTCCCTTGCAGGGCTCCAGACACATATTTTTAGGAATAAATATGGTTCAGAAAGTCCAGTCCCAGCTCACAGTTGAGAGTAGAAGAGGTCCCCTCACCCCCACCGCAAAATTGAATGGAATTGGAACAGATGTATATCATCATGTAGAACTTGTACTCCGCCATCTTCTCTGGCTTATTTGTGGCATTGCTTGTTTAGGAATGTGACTCCTAGCAATCTAAGAGCAAGATCCATTTAATGCTTGCATTGAATTTGGCCACTGGTAATTTTGTTGTTGTTGTAGTAACAATTGAGGTGGTCTTGGTAATCCATTAAACAGCTGCTGGAAAGGATTCAAGTATCTTTCATTAAAATAATGAAAATCACTAGTCTGATATAAAAAGAGTTGCAATTTTGAAACCCACCCTCATGGCCCAAGACCATCAGCTTTCATTTTGCCCTGGTACAATTACAAGACATGTATACTTCTTAAATAAGATACATTTTAGGGCTTATGAGTGACTGTTTTAGGTTAAAAGTGAATGTTGGTGATACTTTAAATGCAAGCTGATACTTACATAGTCAACTACTAGCTGCTTAAAGTAGTTAGGCATGCCTACCAACCCCACCACTAACAATATTAACTTCTGACAAAATGGTGACAATTGCTAAGTAGAAGTGGTAAAGAGAAGATAGACAGAATCAAGCTGCAGTTGTCGAAAGCTTTTAAAATAATTTCATTGCCTTTATCTTAAGGGAGCTGAAAGATAAGTGGTTATGGTGTCATTTTGCAACCCCATGCTATGCGGAGAACTTGATGATCCATCAAAGCTGTCTTTGCTTTTCTGCTCGATTTTAAACAGTCATCAGTGGTAACTTTAAACGGTTCATTCCTTATAATGATAGTTGCAAGGCTTTATTTTCCAAACTGCACATTATTTCAAGAAAAGATGAGCTTATACCCTAAAATTTGAATCCAAACATTCACTGAATCTGTGGCATTTTAAGGAATATCAATCTAAATCTGATATCATCTTAAAAGCAGCACACAGTCTTAAAAGGGACAGAAGCAAATGACCAAATCTAGAGGTCCACAAATGAGAAACCCTAGTGAAGACACTAGAAATGCATTCCATTTTTAATTTGAGCTGATGCCATATCTAATTGTTGGCAGGGCCGGCGCTACCGCTAGGCAGACCCAGGCGGCTGCCTAGGGCGCGTGGCGGAAGAGGGCGCAGTGTTTCTGCGCCCCTTCCTCGCCTCCGGCGTGCTCCTGCCCCGCCTGCCGCCTCCGCCGCGCCTCCCCGCCCGCCTGCCGGCCACTGCCGCCGCCGCCGCGCCTCCCCCCCCGCGCGTGCGCCCGCCCGCCCGCCACCTACCTACCTTCCCGTCGTTTCCGGAGCCCCGCCGGCGTTGTTTTGGCGGGAAGAACCAGGGCAACAGGGCTTAAACAGCCCTGTTGCCCTGGTTTTCCCGGCAAAAAAAAAAAAGCGCGGGGGTCCCGTCGCGTCGGAGGTGGCGGCGGCGGCAGCAGCAGCAGCCAGCAGCGGGGGCGGGGGGAAGGTAGGTGGTGGTGGCGGCGGCGCGGGGGGGGGGTGTTGCAGAGCAGGGCTGCTTTGCTCCGGACCCCCCCACGGCACGAGGGGGGGGCGCTAAATATAATTTGGCCTAGGGCGCCAAACAGCCCTGCACCGTTCCTGATTGTTGGGCAGCCTGGGACATCAGGAGCTGTAGCAGAGAAGCAGCAAAGGTGGTGCTTAATCCATGCTGAGGGATGGCCCTCTTTCATCTTCTGCATCAACACACCGGTTTTTTACTTTGAATGAGCTTACCGGGAGATCTCAGGGCCATATACAGTAGCTCTGGCTTCCAACCAGCAAGTTTCAGTTCTGCTTCCAAAGACAATGTCCCTCCCACCACATTCTTCACTCTGAGACCTACTGCAGGCAGTGCCAGTTCCCATTTTGAGGGGGCTCTCATGCCTCTACCTGTCATGCCACCCATCTCTCTCCCCCTCCCCCTTATCCTTCACAAGAAGACCTTGTAATCCCCCCCACAGCCACTTAGTAACCAACACTCTCTTCACTCCTCCGCTGCCACCAACCCCCTTAGGGTAACTTATTCAATCCACTCACTCTGATTTTTAAAAATGAAACAAGTTTTATTGATTACAATTTAGGGTAGGGAAATAGATGAGGTTATGAGATCCTAAACGTTGTAAACCCTCTCCCTCCCTCCCCCCTCTCTCCAGACTCCCCCTCTCTCGAACCAAACAGCGCTCCCAGTCTCCCCATTGCACTCCCTCATCCAATCAGCAGACATCTCAACATTCCACACTCCTCTCACACTCCCTCCTCCCCTCTCATACTTACTGCTAGTGCTTCGCCCATGGGTAGGGGCATGACATGGCCCTGGCCAAAGAGTCCCCTGGTGGGCCCCCTCTGTGGGCCACGTAGCTGCGGTGGCAGAGTGTTCCGAGTAGCATCGAGCCAGCCCTTTAATTTTTCACAATGCCCCAGAGTGCTGCTAGGTTGGGGCCATTGTGGGAAATTGGTAGGGTGGCAAGATCCAGCCACCTGCTGATGCTCAGAGTGCTAAGCCAGAAAAAAGGAAGGACCAGGGCAGGCATTAGTAGTAGGCTCCGCCAGGGTGCCCAGGCCCTGGCAGCAGCCCAAGGATTCCCAGCCAGTGCTGATGCCAACCCTGACTCCAGGTCTCTAGAAGTACGTACATCTGCATTTCTGAAGCCTACCAGGGATGTTGAAGAGTCCTTGGTTTCGAGTCACGAGTCAAGTCACAAGTCTTTGGACCCGAGTCTCGAGTCCGAGTCCTTGGTCCAAAATGGTGACTCACGAGTCCCGAGTCCCTCCCAAAGCTGACTCCACGAGTCCCTATTGAAATCAATTGGGTTTTTTCCCAACAAAATAAGGCCATTTCAGATGTGTGGCTTAAATAAATTCTAGGCACAAGTGTGCCTTTTTATCTCAAAACTCTGCAACTGATTTTGGCAAGAACAGACCAGGCAGACAAACCCAAAATAACCAGACAGGCAGAGGAGGCAGGGAACCCCAAAGCAGGCAGGCAGAGGTGTTTGTCTTGGACAATTCAAACTGTGGAACTGGTTAAGAAGAGACCAGGCAGGCAGAGGAGGCAGGGAAGCCCAAACAGGCAGGCAGAGGCAGCCAAACCCAAAATGTCGGAAAGGTTGCATTTTAGGAAAATGATTTAAAAAAATAAACTTGCTGTACTTCCTAAAACCTATCCATGTTGCATTTGAGGAACACGATTTTGGAACACGAGTCCTTGGTCTCGAGTCCCGAGTCGAGTCTTGAGTCCCATTTAAAATACTGGGACTCGAGTCCGAGTCGAGTCAGAGGGGGGACTCAGTCCGACTCACGAGTCGAGTCCTGGAGTCCGAGTCCCCATCCCTGAAGCCTACAGTATAGAGGCAATGGGTCATTTCATGTTCTTGACAGGCACCATCATATTGAGGGTAGTGATACAGTCTGTCTGACTGATTTCCCATTCTGGGATTTGGAGAAAAGGATACGTGGGCCCCGTAACGACGACGCCTTGCAGTGTGGAGTACTGCTGCTGAGTGCGGAGTGCAACGTGGAGTGCGGAGTGCTGCCGTTCAGGATTCTAGCCACCCCACCCCGCCCCACCCCTCCTCCTCCACCCCCATCCCTGTGTAGTTTCCCCATTTCCTCCCCCATCAGCATTGTGTGGCTACTGAGTACACTCCGTCCTCATTGGGTTGTTTTGTGGGTTTCCTCAACTGTATGTGTCTTTTTTTCCCTAAAGGTTTTTTTTTGGTACTTTTACAAACCTCCACCTTCTGCATTGGTTGTGCCAATTTGGCTTCATATAAGCAGCAGCAGCACTCACAATCTGAACACTGGAAAATAGAGGACGTTCCATTCCATTCCATTCCATTCCTTACATTTCTATACTGCCCAATGGCCAAAGCTCTCTGGGCGGTTTACAAAGAAATGATACCCGACACACTGGGGGATTAATCACGTGCACTTTTCCACGTTTCCAGTTTTGTGCTACACCTGCTGTACAGGTATACCTTTAGAAACCACAAACGTGGGGTTGAGAGCCAGACCAAAAACAACAGCACAGCCAAATTAGCATGGACTACACAGGGGAGATGCAAAGGATCAAGTAGTGATGGATAGAGGAACCACATTGGTCCCTTGGGCTTGAGGTCTGGGTATCTTCTGGGTATCTGGTAACATCTCCATGAAATACACGACAATTCCATTTCACGCAGCCTTGAAACGTTTTAGTTATTACTAAACTACTTCCCTTAATACACTAGGGCAGCCTTCCCCAACCTGATGCCCTCCAGATGCATTGGACTACAACCTCCATCATCCATGGCCAGCAAGGTCAATGGCATGGGGAAGATGGGAGCTGTAGTCCAACATGTCTGAAGGGTGCCAGATTAGGGAAAGCTGTGCTAGGACGAGTGACCATTATTCAACTTCTTTGATTTCCCAAAGCTACTTCTGCTGCAAGCTTAGTTTTGCAGTGGCACCAAACTCCTTGTTTTAGTAGTGGCTATTCGGATTATGCTGAAGTGTCTGCGTCTGATAAGTTGGAGGATTGTTTTTTAAAAACAACAACCAAATTTTGTGCTTTAAAGATGAATACATCCCAAAATTAGCCACATGGAACTTTGAGCCTTGTTATTGCTTTCATTTTTTATTTTTTTTTTAAATTCTTTTGGCTCTGGTGCGCATTACCTCAAACCAAGCCTCATACATGTGTTTTCCAGTTTAACTGATATTTTCCAGCATTAGTTTATAATAACCACATGGAAGACTTTCACATCAGCAGAGTTCCTGTTAACTATTTAATTCAGTGAACTGAGATGGCAGAAAGCACTTAGTGACACCTGTGTAGTGTGCATTGAAACAGGCAGCATATATATTCAGTAGTTCAACACTGATGTGTTGCTGCAATAAAAGATCTATAGCAAAGGAATATTTCTCATTTCCAAAACCGTCACATTTTCCTTTTGCTCATATTCTGTTCAAAAATAGTAACATAGTTCACACAGAAGAAAATAGGATTTGCCCCTTTTGTCCTTATGTGGCATGGAAGGTGTGTGCATGGAAGCAGGCATCTGCACATAAAGAACATAAGGAGAGCCATGCTTGGTCAGACCAAAGGCATGTCTAGCCCAGCATTCTGTTTGTAATGTGGCCAACCAGATGCCCCTGGGAAGCCCCCAAGCTGGACATGGGGGCAACAGCACGCTCCTGTATAAACTGGCACTGTCCACAGATCCACCCACACTGCAGTTTAACCTCTAAAGATGCTGCCACAAATCATAGAAATAGCAGGAGTAACAGTAAAACAATACCTTTTTTAGGTCTAACTTGAACACCAGACAGTATTGAGCAAGCTGGAGTGAATCTGTGGCATGCTTGCACCACTGCACAAAAACCAAATGGAGTTCTGTTTGGGAGTGCGCTTGAGTGCATACACATGCTGTTGGTGGGATAAGGCATAGACAGGGAGGCGGGAGAAATTTGTTCAGCTTGCATTTTATTGCAAAGATATCTAATTTCACACTTTCAAACAACCATGCAAACCAAAACTCAGCTTTCAAAATTCACCCTTCTCTGAATTTTGCAAATGGATTTTTCCATTTTTTTTAAAAAAAAATGCATAGAAATATGTAATAGGGAAAATAACAAAAATGCATTATAGTAGGAAAATTGCTTGCAAATGTGCATATTAGGCAGAAATGCATGCAAAAATGCACATATTAGGATAAATGTGCACAAAAGTGCTTATGGATTTTCATGCAAACATTTGTTTAAAAAGATCTTAAGAGTTTGCGATGAGCCAAACGTAAGACTGGATAAATTCTCAAAGTTCGAAATGAACCGAACTTAAGACTGGAAAAATGAGAAACTGAGAGAAACCAAAACTGATGGATTCATCTATCCCTAGGCAATGATAGATTGTAGGATATCATCTTATAACTTAGTATAAACCAGTTAGATTAACTGGTTTATAGACAGCTGGACGGCCTAGAGGTTGTTTCTTCCAAGAGCGGGGAAGGAATAGTAAAATCCCCCCCCCCCTCCCTAGGTGGAGAAAGAGAAGAATTATTCTTCCAAGGACTTCAGAACTGAAAGTTTAAAGGCTTATTGTATCGCTTTCAACAAGAAGAGGGTGGTGGAGAAATACAGGATTTGAGATGCCTTCAGTTAACTGGTAGCAGTCTGCATGTAAGACAGACGAGATAAAAGACATACTTTACTCTCTTGGAAGTGGGGTAATTGTTTCTCTCTTAAGTGATGGAAAGATAAAAGAATACTTACTTGGATCTTCTTCGTGTAACTCCAAATGTCCTTTCCTTTTTTGTTGTTGCAAGGATGTTGGGGGAGGAATGTCTAAAATGACTGGTGTGTGGCATGTAGGGATGTTCCGTTGGCATTTTGATGCAATTCAATCCACATCTCCCTGGCTAATGTGCAGATTGGGACACAGATTCTCTGAATTTTTCAATGCAGTTCAGAGTTTAAAAAAAAAAAAAGTACCCCAAATTGTGTGTTTTAGGATGAAATTAATATAAAAAATTGTATTTAAGTGTGGATTTAAACATAATATTTGGTGAGGTGGGTTTGTTTGTTTTTTAAATCTCACATCAGTGCCAAAATGAGATTGAACAGACTGAACACATGTGAAAATGACATGGATTGGTAATAGGCTGATCTGTCCATTCCTAGTTGCATGTGTAAGGATGAGAGAGAGAGAGAGAGAGAGAGAGAGAGAGAGAGAGTACTTTTTTCTTTTCTTGGGTAAAGAAAAGGAAACAAGTACAATATTAAGAGCAACACTGTACTTGTTGTTTTTAAACCATCTGTGATTTATTGTAACTCCCCTACAGTAAATGCCTAGTACCCTAACTAGTATATGCCTAGTACCCTAAATTTAAAGGTGCAAAGGTATATACCATATGGGAAGCATAGGAAAGGGTGTAGAAATTCATGTATGACTGGTATGGCAGAATATGAAGAAGAGTCTTGCTTTTGTAGGAGTTGGCTCATCTCTCTCTAGGCTTTGTGTAAATTTACACCTACTCTGAATTGGATTTACTGTACTGCAGAGCGTACACACACTTTCCTGGGGTACTATATTATGTAGATTCTGAACCTAAAAATACTCCAGGGGAATAGTTCAGGAGCTGCAAAAGTTAACTAATCAGCAGAAATCCAGAAGGGGAGTTTTGGATTGTGTTATATAGCCTGCTTTTTTCTCCCAACACTTCCTATGGAAATTATTCCCAGATTTGCAATTTAATTTTGCATATGGACATGTTTTGCTGATCCCAAATTGCATGTGGTTTTATCTTGAAGAGGGAACCCAATCCCATACTTGCTTCAGAGAGACATTGACCCAAGTATAGAACCCAGAAGCAACACACAATAATGCAAAGCCATTGTTCTTGTCCCTGAGGGCCTAATCTTGCAAGGTGCTGAGATCCCCTGATCTCCTGTTAAATCAGCACTCAGCATATTTTGGAAAAAGGACTGTAACTCTTTCCAACCACTCCCCTCCTTTCAACTCCGACTTGAATGTGCGCAGCAATCAATTGTTAAAATAAAGTTGATTCCCCCCCCCCCCCCGTCACCTTTACAGACCTGTTTCTTGGAATCAAAACTATTTATGTTTTATCACATTTTCACATGCAAAATGTGTGGCAATGTTTTCCCTTGGACTTTTCTGGATCAGATTGATGAAGCAGAGTTCAAAGCCAGACATACAGCAAAAGAGACAAAGGTTTAGTAATGAGCTTGAAATTTACAAAACACAGAAGCAAATATGGCTTTAATACATGATGTGACCCTTTATAAGGCTTGAAATTACTCTTCAAAAATCATTCTGGCTCGACTTCAGAGCACAGTGTATTGTGGGATACCACAGATTGACTTTGAGTAGTGGGTTGGTATTGCAGGAATTTTTTAATTTCCTGTAACTCACAACAATTCTCTTCCAGTTAGACCTTAGAAATGATCCTGCTACAGTCCCTTTTTGAATGGGGTGTAAGTCATTTCAGATTCATGCATGCACAGATGCAAAATCTAGATGAAGTAAAACTTTAAATATGAAATTAAGCACTTATTAAATCAGAATTTGATAGTGTAGGATATAACCATCATTTTAAGACAGAACTTTTAAAAAAGTGAACTAGAATAAAAAGTAGCTGAAGCTGCATTCACAGAGGGGCAATAATTTGATACAACAAATTACCAGTAATGTTTTAACTGATGCTTCAAATCTATTTTCCAAAAATCTGAAAAGGTATCTGATTTGCATATCATGATTATTTCTTTTTAAAAAATAAAATATTCAACCAACATAGATTTCTTTTTATTTATGGAGGCAATTTACTCTGACAGCGATGATAGTTGCTGAGGAATGTAATAAAATGTAGAGTACTTAACATTACTGAAATCTCCGCTTAAGCTCAATTGCTCTTTGTGAATAGCAGGGCACTTATAGTGGCTTGGATCTTACATTGGATCTTACCTCTGCTCATGCAAGGGTGGGGATTTCCCACTCCCATCTGTAGCCCGCCCCCACATCCCTGATCAGCAGGGATGCCAACATCATCTGACCCCCTCCCCCAAATCCCTGTTCCCTCTGAGTTTAGCTGCAATCTTTGCAGTAGCCGTGAGGGTGGGGTGGGGAACGGAATGAATTTTCCCAGCAACAAATAATGTTTCCCTGTTGTAATGCAAAGTAATTTGGGGTGGGTGATGAAAGCCGCTTAGAGATATTTTCAAATATGTTCAGCAGTATATAAATCTATTAAATAAATAAATAATACTCCTTAGCTTTACAAAAAACCTTCCAGGGAAGATGAAAACGGCTAGAACTGGTTTGTTGGTAAGGATGAACGCTAGTGCCATGCCAAAACTTTCTTCCGCATTTTTTTTCAACCCTTCTCATTCAATTTGATAGAAAATAAATTGCTTTAAAAAAACAAATTCAAAGGAGAAGAAAATTTTGGAGAAATTCTGTTGGGTTGGTTCCGGAGAGCTTGTGCTTACCTTACTTACGAGGTGGCTGAGAGGAGAGTGTGTGTGAGTGTCCTGTCTTTCATTGCACAAGTATCTCTCTGGCAGTGTGTAGCCTCCTTGGTTTCCTACACTTCAACTAAAGCCCAGGGGAAGACATCATTAGATAATTCCTCCCATAGGGTTCCCCCCCCCCAGATCAGGATCACTTACAGTTAATTATAAATCCCACTCTGCTGCCATTATAGTATAGGTATAGGTAGCCTGAGAGGCTGCCAAACAATGGAAAGAAAAACACACACACAGCACCCTTGGCCACCTTGCAGTGATTTGGTCAGCTCAAAAACACCACCGAAATAAACTCAAAATGAATGATCGAACTCCCCTTATGGGGCACTGTGGAGGATGTAAAATGGGGGCCAGGACGCTGACACAGTTGCTGCTGTTGCCACTTGTAAAAACCCTGAGGAAAAAAGAGAGGAGCTGTGCTGCTTCGACCCCAGCCAGTGTTGAGCCCTACATGTGAAAGCCATTGGGGAATTTCTCTTCCCCCTGGAGAAATTCAGTGAAATTGCCTCCCCTAATTTCTCTCCCCAAAAATAGGGTGGGGAATTTCAAGAGGCCATTTTCGTACAGCTCTAATTATTAACACAGCTGCCTGAATTTTTGGACTCCACTTGGGGGCGTAGTTATGGAGACTGTCATGATGAGCGCCTGCGCTTCAAAATTTACCGCTATGCCACGGCCCACATCATTCCCAATAATCCCCTGATCCTTAGGAGCAAGGTTTTAGAGGGCCTAGGGGGGTGCAGAGGGAAAGGGAAGGTGGGAAAGGCCTGTTCCACGAGAGGAACTCTGTTGCATTCACAGGAGAGAAGTTAGACTCCGAGCCAGAGTCTTTACAAGATAGTCGCCACAATCTAAAGAAGAAATGCATATGCACACATACTCACCTGCACCTGGACAGTAGACTGCAAATCTGTGTCCTCCTTTGTCCTCTTTTTTGGTGATGCAGAAGTAGCTTTGCTAGTTGCCACAGGAGTGCCACGTGGGGGACAGCTGCCTTTTGCCCATGACAATGGATGGCCCAGCCTCCACTGACTGGCATTCTACATGGATGAGCAATGTGCTTCTATGCACAGGCACCATCATTCATGCCAAACATTTTGCTAGGAAACAATCATATGTAGGGTTCTCAGGTTCAGCACTGTCTGGGTACTATGAAAACTGATGGACTGTAGAGGTCCAACTTTACATAGTCCCACACAACACTAACACATACCTCCCCAGCTAGCTTCACATATCAACAGAGAAAGCCCAGGGGGCTTCCGGGTGAACATGGAGCTTTGAAAGCCGCACAGAAATTCTGTGGGCAGCTGGCACAGCGTTTCCTGGCCAGAGAATGTCTCAGGCTGGGGGATCTACTTCTCATTAGAGAAGCGAAGATCTGAGGTTACCCCCAAATTATCTCATAGGGTCATAAATCGCTTTTTGTGTGTCTTATGACGCATAAATGCGGTTGGTGACTTGAGGTGGGGGAAAACGACGCTGCTTCCAGAGACCGGTTTTACCGATCATCAGAAGTTTGCATGTTCGCTTCCAAAATAAAGGAGTACATCTGGAGTGGCTAATTGGAATCTTTCGGCAGCAGAGTGGGATTTATAATTAACTGTAAGTAGACTATGTTTATCTGGGAGGCGAAAAAGATAAGAGAGGAAACCTGAAAGGAGGTCTATAAATCTTATATGTTTGGAAGCGGCTTGGAAATATCTATACGCAAGGCAAGATGTTTGCAGTTGCAGCATTCTTAAACCTGTGGAACGAAATGGAGAGAGAAATTCTAAACAGATTGGAAGTAAGGATCCAGGCTTGGAACGTAAATCTGAAAGTGGATCAATCAGAAGAACAACGTAAGACGGATTTCTTTACAGGACCGGCAGAGGAGAAGACAGAAGAAGTAAATAAGGACTTGGGAAACTTACCAGAAATTCACAGAGACTTTGAAGTTTTAATTGGGTCGAAGTGGCACGAGAAGACAGTTCAGGAAGAAGTTGTGACGCACTTTTTAAAATCTAAGATGGCGGAGCCGGAGATCGGTATGCAGGAGACCACAAAACAACAGAACAAGCTGATCGGTATGCAGGAGTCCACAAAACAAAAGAACAAGCTGATTTCATTCTTGGTTCAAAACCTGGAACTTAATGAATATCCCTTTGACAGAGAAAAGCAATGAAAGGGACTATCTTCATGGTCTTTTATTGGCAAAAGATAAAGGGTTGATGTATACTGAACTATATGTCTAGTTGGAATATAAATAATCTTTTGATTTTAAATATTAATGGCAAAGGTAAAGGGATTGCTTATATGACTTATTTGAATTTTAAATATTAATGGTGATGTAAGAGAAATTATTATAATTAAGGTATAATTATATTTGGTCTGTTTGGAAACATTTATTTAAAAAAATAATAATAATAATTTGTTGTTGTGGTTGGGGGTGTTGTTTTGTGGAGGCTTTGAAGTATTAAAGGGGAAGGTCTTTTGTTTTTTTTGTTCTATAAGTAGCATGATGGCTTATGTGCTTCTGCTGTTCTGTCAGACGTCACTTATTTCTTAATTTTTTAGACTTATCTTTCTTTTCTTTCCTTTAAAAAAATATATCTTGGAGATTAAAAGGGAAGGAATTTCTGTTTAGATAGAAAGGAATAATGAGTAATTGTAATAATACAAATGTGTTGATTCGATGGTTAGGTACTAGAGAGTGCGGGAGCGGTGGAAATACAAAATGCTTTTGGTATGTGGTCATTTGCTAATTAGTTTATAGTTACTTTTTACTTTTGGGATTCTTAATATACTGTATTTTGGAATTGAAAACACTATTTAATGAAACTATAGGTTTTCTTTTTTGGAGTATCCATAAATGTTGAATTTAATAGATTAAATAGTTGATGTTTATTGGGGGAGAGTGGAGACCTCTGGTGTTAGTTCCTTTTAGGGTTCTTTTTTGCCATAACTGGAAGTGATTTTTTGTTAACAGAAAAGATTTTAAGATTAACTGTGGTTGATTAAGCTGTGGAGAAGATTGGAAGTCCATTATTGTGTTTGTGTTTGTTTGTTTGTTTTATTATGAATAAAAAGTAAAAGTTGGAAAAAAAACAAAAAAAAAAAAACAGAGCAAGCCCAGGACATTTTGATACCTGAGGCAGAGCAGTAAATGGCATCGCCCCCTCCCCCACCCACCCACCCACCCAAGTCAAGGTGCATAGTATTCAATGCCAGTTTGGCACCAGAATCATACAATTCTACAAGTTCCCCTCCCCGTCCCTGGCAGTAAAAAGACAACAATAATAAATCCAGTAACTGAAAAATTGCTGCCCTTTCACAATACACAAAATCATCCACCTGAGGTGGCTGCCTCACTCTGCCCAATGGTAGGGCCGGACCTGCAGTTGGCAAGGATCAGGTAGCAAGGTGATGGGAAGGCCTTGTAGTCTCAGAGAGGCACTGCCAGTCAGAGTAGACAATATTGTTCTAGATGGACAAATGGTCTGACCTAGTATGAGGCACCTTTCTATAAAATATGAAGCAAAAATTGGATGTATCTTTCTCCCCCATCACCCAACACATTACAACTACACAGAAAAACATAGTACTGTATTGTTTAAGTATTTTAAAACTCAATAACAAATATTGGCAACTTAACAGAAGCAACAGACAACTTGCAGCAAAGGGAATTCTGTATAAAAGAAAGACTTCAGCTAAATTATTACATGTACATTTTTACATCCCCATCAAAATTGGGTAGGAATCTATGCCTCTTGGAATCTGGAAGGTGAGTTATGGGTTGGGTTTTGCAAAAATGATATAGAGCAAACAGTGCTTATTAAATTTTAAGGTAACTTTATTTTATATACTCCTGGAAAATTTTTCTTTTGAAATAACACTGGACGATTGAAAGTTAAATCAACTAAGCAGGCTAGAATCCTTCAAAGATAGCCCATAGTTAAAGTCAGAGAAAGAACTGAAGCTGAGCCAGTGACAAAACTTTAATAAGCAGGCAACATTTTATAATGTATGAGCCTGTAACAGAAATATCCAAACACTTTGAAATGAACAAGAATGTAAAGGAATCATAAAGACTTTCTTTTATTTTCCTGGAAAGAAGCAAGTAATTCAGTTAAAGATATCCATGGTCATTTTCTGTTGGACCTCTTCATCGGAATCATATTCTTCCACACTGAAATAGCCGAAATAGACAAAAGCTCCATGGGCTTTGCGCCCCTTTTAGTGCCTTCCTGAAACCTGATTATTTTTAGATAGGTCACATAGGGAAGGCCACATGAAAAGCTCCACCCATGTACTCAACACCTGGACTCTAGCTTCCCAAAGTAGGCCCCCATTCTGCCCAACAAGACTCTTCCAAACCTCAGAGGAACTTTGGGCACAACCTCCATATTTTTTTTTTTTAAAGGAAAGGAACTGCAAGACACCCCAAAATGCTCTTTGGATCACATTCCTTATGGCCATTCACACTTTTCATACCCAGCTTGTCTTCATTCACCAGCCATTTTCCCGACAGATCATCTTTAGTATTATTTCTGAGGAGGCGTCCTCGACACGTAATAATTCCCCTCCTACCTCATAGACCCATCTAAGTTCTTCACCATCCTAAAATGAACTGGAAGTGCTGATTCTACTATTGTATCTCACAGCTGCCTTTCAGCTGGCTGGAATTTCTAAGAACATGTCTTTATTGAAGTGCACCATTCATACTTAAAAGTATTAGTAAGCTACCCATGATGTCCCATACCTATATTTTGCCAAAAAAATCACCCATTAGGTCCTTCATCCTGGCCATTGTTGTCCCCTTCCTTTATGATCAAAGCGAAATGTATGCATATCTGCCCATTCACCCATCCTTCTTTCCATCATTATTGAAGCCTTCTCCTGCTTCTTCAATATTTTAAAGACACAATTTGTGCACATCGACCTATTCACCATAGGAACCTCACCAATTAATCTCATCTGCTACTCTTTTCTTTTTGCAGTGTATCGTTGTGGGTTATATTTTTGATGACAAAAATTCCACAGCTGTTCCATAAACCTGTGAAGCTGCCTCCTCTACCTTTTTTTCACATTGCATCAAAATTATTTGGGGCACAAACTGCTGGGGAAATGAATTGATGCCGTGTTCTTGGTGCAACCATTCTTGCAATTACACCTATTCTTTACACCCCTCAACAACACTGAACTTCCCATTCCAAGAGAAGTACATGTAAATATGCATATAGGTATTTGAAATCCATTAAAGTTAGTGTGGGGATAACAGGGGAAAAACTGAAGGCAAAAGGGCAAAATGTACACTCATTTAGACCAAGTGTGACAGCACGCAGCACACGGGACACATGCAGCCCCCTTATGTGTGCCCCCTTATGTATGCACTGCCAAATTTGCTACTGTGGTTGTTGTGGCGGTGGCAAGGCAAGCCTTGGTTTAAAGCTAAATTTGGCCTTTTTAGGCCACCATCATCGTTTGCCACTGAAATTTGGCCGCAAACCACCAATTGTTTTGCTACTATTGCTGCCAAAATTTGGTGCACTGGAGGTGTGGCCCCCCCCAAAGGGGTTGCAGGGGGTAGAAATTGGGCCCCAGGGTCCACAGAGTTGTCCACCCCTGATTTAGACCCACCTTTACATGCCCATGATTCCAGGTTATGAATTCCTTTATAAACCTCTGGAGAGACAAACCATCTGTTAAGAATAAAAAGGAAGCAACATTTATGCATTTGGTTATATGTAAGAAGAGCTGGTACGTAACATTCTGTTTATACAGTTCCCATGATGTCTTCTCCAAAGAATCATTGACAGCAGATATATCTTATTTATAAGCCTTAAAATAACACTGTGGTTGCATATGCTTTAGATGGCTTCACAGAAAACACATATGATAAAATAAGCATCAAAAAACATAGCTTAAATAGACACTTTCAAAGAACAAGTGCCACCCTTTTACTGGGATCATCTAGAATTTATGTACGAAACTGCACATCTGCTAATTTGAGTTTAATTCTTAACATCTAGGTAGTTTTCTGTCTTTATGAGTTAAAGTAGAGTTTCTCAAACCTGAGGGAGGCAGGGCTTGGGACATCATTGGTGAGGTCTGGTGAGGGCCATGGCTCAGTGGTAGAGCACATGCTTTGCATGCAGAAGGTCCTAGGTTTGATCCCCAGGTAGAGCT